>DWTO01002818.1:0-13397 GCA_018244755.1 Jemadia pseudognetus
TTAGTAGCTACGGAGAAGATAATATAAAAGTTATTACTGAATTTCAAATAGGTGGTGGAGAGAAGTTGGATGTTATTTTGGTTATAAATGCTACTGATCAAAAAAAAGAATACCCCCCAGTTGGAATAGAGCTAAAATTTGCTAAGAAAGGAGAATTGGATAAAAAAGAAAAAGATGCTAAGGACCAGTTGAAAAGATATAAAGAAGGTGAAGCGTATAAGGTAATTACTGATGCTGGCAAAGTGAAACTGATATATGCTGTTTTTAATAAAGGTGCAACAGATGAAGGTTCCCTTATAAAAATTGGTAATGAGTTTGTAGAGGTAGATGTAAGACATAGCTCTGTGGTTGCTTTTGGTCAACAGCCAGGTAGTCTCCAACAACCTTATGTTAAACAAGCAGGTCTATCTCGAGCAGTTAATCAGTGATCTAGTCTTAAGAAATAGTCATCTTAAGTAGGTTATGCTGTCGGGAAGTTTTGTGACAAAGTTATAGAAGGAAAACAAAATGATCCTGATACGAGTACATGGAGTGCTGTTAAAAGTTCGTTTTCCGATACATTTATTACTAAGCATAATATGAATTACATTTATAGTAATCAATCTCCAGTGAATTCCTTAGATAGCTAAGAGCTAAAAGTATGTATTGTGTAAATAGTTACCAAGGCTGGAAGGTTTTGAACTTTTTTTCACAACACTGATGTTCTTGCTAAAATATTTTTGAAAAAGTTAGTTGACTTATAAATAATTCTCTACTAATACTGGCATGTGTTTGTTTATTCTGCTGAAGTGGCTCTGCAGGTTACTGTATAAGCTTCAGCAGTTTCCGTGCTCCTTTAAAGCATCATGCTCTTATAGTAGTGATATCAAGTATAGGTCTTAACCATGTTGATTTATAGTAAAATTAGCTCAAATTTGGAGTCATAAGCAACTTTTAACCTCTCTATATACTCCATTGTTACTCACCATAAAAACTTAACAAAAGCTTAACGACGTGAGCAGTAAAAAGATTATGGTTATTGACTTAATGTTACATATCGCATACAATATATCATATATCTTAGCTTAAGGGGTAAGTATGAGTGAGTCTACTGGGATGGTAAAATCTATCATCAATCTACTAAAGCCAAAATCCAAATCAGAACTATATGATTTCGAATATGAGTCCATTATAGAACATCTATCATCTAAAGAGCATTTATTAAATGAGCTGATGAATGATATGTGGTACTCAGGAGACTTACCATCAGTCAGAAACTATAATGAACCATTATCTTTGATAGATAGCAAACTTGGATTAAGTGAACAAATTTGTGTTTGGTTTGCTCTGGACCATGATCTTACGCCAAGTCAAAAAATTTTAAACAAAAAGTTACTTAGTGCTCTAAAATGTTTAGCTTCTAACTGTGGTTCATTTGATAATACTGAGCCCCTTGAAGAATTTTTACATGATAATAAAAACAATAAAGATTTAAAAGTGATTCTTAACCTAAGAAGAGGAGAATCTCAATCAACAGTATTGCATGCGATTGCAGGAGCAAATATTGGTGGATTTCGTCGCATAGGAAATCAGGCTATAGATTTACTCTTAGAAGCAGGCGCAGATCCTAACATACAAGATAATAAAGGAAAAACACCATTATGCCTTGCTGCTGCCAAAGGTCATTACGATAATACAAACTCTCTCCTCTCAAAAGGAGCTAACCCTAATATAACAAGTAGAAAGGGTAAAACTCCACAACAAATAGCAACTAATAAACTCTGCTATAATATAGAAGAATTATTTTTAACTGATAAACAGAAAAAGATGAATAAGGAATTGTATGACTTACTTGCACTAGATTCAGACTGCACTAAAAATTTAAAGGAGTTTTTAAGTAAGCATAAAAGAGACTCAGACCTAAAAGTGGTGCTAAATATTCGGCACGGAATGGGTGAGTCAAAAGTGTTCTCATATGTTGAACGTTTTGCTTGGGACAATGAAGATCTTGCTCAAGAGTTAAGAAAAATATTTCTAGAAGCAGGAGCATTAGATTATGATAAAAATATTATTTATCGTCAGCAAAAGAAAGGACAGGTCAGCAAATTACTCGTTAATTTAACCTCAAATCAAAAGGAGAAGTTAAATAAGTTTTCTGATAAGATGTTTCAAGCTCAAAATATGGCTGAACTTGAAGAGATTGTAAACGATGCTATAAAGTCTGGTGTACGATTAAACTATTCTCTTTCACAAGATTTCTTTTCAGGTAATGAATACACTTTTACCGATTATGTGATGAAAAAAATCAGTGAGTTGGAAAAAAATCCTAAAGTTGCTAGTAATATAATATGTCAATTAGTATCAAAAGGGGCAGTGTTTGGTAATACAGTTGATGCTAACACACTGACACCAGAATTTAAAGAGCATAAAACTAACCTAAAAAAAGCTTATATAGATTATGTTAGCAATTCTCATAAGTTTATTGAAATCGCAAAAAATGCAACCAATAGCGAGCTAAAAGATGTAAGAGTAGACAACTCCGTTTTTTACTTAGAATATTCTAAAGATAGTAAAATAGACATTATAAAGATAACAGATGGGGTAAGGGATTTAGGTCTCACAGATGGGGATGTAAAGTGTGGAAGAAATATAGTAAGGATTGGTAATAGTGAAGTAGAAATTAAAACTGAAGATGGCATAAGGAATTATACAGATCTTACAGAAGGCAGCAGTATAGTATTAACTTTCTATACTAGTTTGGGAGAATTGGAAGTTAGATTATATCCTGATGAGAACAATAAAAAATTGATAAGAGTAGAAGTGAGCGATGAAGATCTATTTGAAGAAATAGCAAGTCATGAAGAAATAGGGCAAAATTGCTTATTGGGAGGTTTATCGGTTATTGAAGCTATAGATCAAGGTGTTTTTGCTAGATCTGGTGGATTAATGCATCCTGAAGTAATAAGCGAGTCTAACAACAAATGGACAGAACGTGAAGAGTTAAGAAGAGTTTCTGACTCTAGGGGAGAAATTGCTAGGTAAATTATGCAGCTAACCACTTTTGCATCTAGAGTGATTATGCTTTAGTATATAATCAAGTTCTGTAACACTGTTCTAACCCCAACTATGAATTAGATTGTAGGTAAATTATTGAAAATCACTACTTTTTTAGTTAAGTTTGATCAAATTTAAAAGTAGCGTATGCATCATGCAGCTAATACCAACACTCATTGTTGGGAACGCAAATGATAAATTTGTTTAACTTCTCAATTATAGGCAAAAACAGCTCTTTTTCATGTGTTTCATAACTAACGGAAATTGGTATTAGAAAAATTATACTTGCATTAGCTTTTATTCATGCTAATTATGTACATAATATATCTATAGATTGAGGGATTATGATATTAGAAT
This sequence comes from Jemadia pseudognetus, assembly GCA_018244755.1. NCBI lineage: Eukaryota > Metazoa > Arthropoda > Insecta > Lepidoptera > Hesperiidae > Jemadia > Jemadia pseudognetus. Next base: position 3,391 of record DWTO01002818.1, read on the forward strand.
ATATTTTAGGAACTAAGCAAGTTCATGCAAATGGTGGATTAGCTACTGAAGAACAGCACATGGAACGTTTTGGTCAGCAAACTCTGGAGCCTAGTCCATCATTGTTAGATCAAGAACAAACTGATGACTGGCATGAGTCCGTTGTTGAAGACAACAATACTGTTGTTGAAAGTTCTTTTATTCCAGAGAACTCAATTTTAATGAATTTAGCAAATCTGTTAACTGAAAGCGAAAAAGTTTCGATTGATGAATTTCATGACAAGATGGAAAGTATAATGAAAGAGTTTCATGAAAATAGATACGAAAGTTCTGCAAAGGTCACTCTAGAAAAGATGGAACGTTTAATAGATGAACATTTGAAAAGAAAAATAAAGCTAAATTTACGCTGTGATCACTATGAACGTAGTGTGTCGAATTTTATATTTAAAAAAATAATTGACATTGCTAATGCTAGCAGTGTTATGCGTATAACTCCTACTACTATATCACGTTATAAGGACAATGGGGAAGAGGCAATAGATGAGTGGGAAGAGGCTTTAGAACCTTTATTCAATATTGTCAATAAGCTACTATTAGCAGGTGCAAAAATAGAGTCTGATTTTTACAATGATAGAATGATAGGTGAAACTATGTGGGGAAGTGATGAGCCTATTTTTACAGAGTGTAAAAAAATTAAGGACAAACTGAAAAGTATCGCATATGAAGGTTTAATAAATAAGAATGAACAAGTTCAAGATGATGATCTGCAAGTAGAAGTAGATAACAATCTTGTTCTTTTTAGGTGGCCAAAAAACAGTATTGTTGAAGTTGGAAAGGTTATGAATAGTAAGGTGAATGAAAACTTTAGTATAGAAAGTAGCATCCTACAGATTGGAGAGAGTATAGTAAGAGTTGAAAATATAGGAGGAAAAAGAAATTATACAGATGTCTTAGGAGATAGCATTGAAATGTCCTTTACCACTGAAGTAGGCGAGATTAGTATTCATCTGTATCCTAGTGATAGTAATATAATAAAAGTAAAGCTTGATGGAGAGAACCAGGAGAAGTTTAACAAATTAAAAGATAAATCAAGTCTAGGAGAAAGCTGCTTTTTAGGAGGAAAAAGTGTTCTACAAGCTGTTAACGATAAAGGTTTTGAAAGAAACGGTAGAATACTTATAGAGTCAGCTGAAACTATTAAACAATCAAATTTTGTAGTGAAAGAATCAGGTGTCCCATCTACTCTTATGAGGCCAATCGATAGTTTAGACCAGCTGCAAAAGGTGGGAGCTTCGAAAGAAATAGTAGTGTGTTAATGAAGTCAACTAAAATTAGTAAACAAAAGAAAGGTCTTGGAGGGTAAAAAAATTGATGTATCTTCAAAGTAAGATTTTCTTAGGTATAAACTATACTCTCAAGGTGAGAAGAAATAGTAGGGGGATAAGTGTTGACTTAATAATTTAGAGATTCTTCTAAAGAAATTATTTTTCTCTCTTGATGTTTATTCTTTTATAGGTATAGCCTTTTGTGTTTGATTGAATTGACTTTTGTGATACCTACAGAATTTCCTTTATCACCCCAACTATGGATTAAATAAAGAGATAAAAGTGCAGCTAAGAAGAGGAAAACAGGGTAAGCTCAAGTATTTTATCAATAATTAAGAGGTTACCCATGAAGAAAGATATTACAGAACTTTACTGTTGCGTCGAGGATTTTTGTCGCACAGTCGATGATAATTTTGCTAATATGCTCCTATCAAAAGGAAGAAAACCCACTAGAATAACGGACTTCGGAAATTCTCACCATAATTCTATTATATCATCAATCCCCTTGCAAAAGTTTCAAAGCTTTTTACCTACTTTATCTGCCACTTTATAAATCTGAGTTTTCTAAATTGCCAACATATGACCGATTTATCGCTCTTAAATCACGGGTTTTATGGATTACTTTTGCAATGGTTCTGCAAACAAGCAAAAATGACAGGTATTGCCTACATAGACACTTCTACAATCGCTGTTTGCCACAAAAAAAGAATCTCCAAGAACAAAGTTTTTGATGGTTTGGCAGAAATTAGTAAGAGCACATATGGTTGGTTTTTTGGCTTTAAATTGCACTTGGTAATTAATGAAATTGGAATCACTTACTCTAACCAAAGGTAACGTTGATGACAGAAAACCTGTGCCAACTCTCACTAAAAGACTGACCGGACTTTTGTTTGGAGATAAGGGCTATATAAAGAAAGAGCTCTTTGAGAAACTCTTTGATAGAGGCCTAAAACTCGTCACTAAAGTAAAAAAAGGTATGAAAAACGTACTCATTTCACTTAAAGAGAAGATTTTACTAAGGAAAAGATCGATTGTTGAGACTGTTTTCGACTCCTTGAAAAACAAATTTGAGATTGAGCACACAAGACACAGATCGCCAACAAATTTCCTAATTCATGTTTTTTCTGTTCTGATTTCCTATTCCATGCAGTCGAAAAAGCCCTCTATTTCTATGCCTTTCTTTGCTGGCTAATCCATAGTTGGGGTTTTATCAGACCCACCACATGATTCAGCGGGAGAAGGGCTATCAGGTTCTTACGCAATAACTTTGGAGTTCTGGAATCGTTTCATATGTATGTTTAAGATTATCACTATTTTTATTACATAGTTAAGTATCAGTTCCTGTAAAACTAGTTTACCTTAATTCTTTGTTTTAAAGTATTGGTTTTCTGGCACATAGTCTTTTCCATTGCCTATTGCTTTTGTAAATTGAGATTCTAAGCCGTAAAACTTCTCCAATTGGTCACTCCATAACATTGGTACTTCTCTTAAATAAGCTAGCTTCAAATCTCTTGGCTGTCTCCCATTTACTATGTCTTCCTTTATTTTTGGAGCTAAATAATTTAATCTCAAAATTTGCTGTATACGTCTTGTACCTATATTAATTTTGGCACTCATCTCTTTAACACTTCTATACTTTCCCTCTTCTAGCTGACGTTTCCATAGGTGAGCTCTCACCACTGCTTTCAGTAGTGCATTATTTGTTTTCCCTTCTGGCTCTACTACTGTGCATTTATTTCCTTTCTTTTTTATTGGTATAAATGTTTCCTCTGACTCAGAATGTACCTCTATTCCATCTTCTCTTATCATTACTCCCTTTATTAACTTTTTCACTACTTCTTTCTGCTTTCCAAAACTTAAATTTTCCCATTTTTCTTCGGTCTTTTCTCTCCAATTTTCATATATCTGCTCCGCTTTCCTCATCACTTCTTTTTCTACTTCTCCTGCTATTACATTTCGGTTTTCTGATTCACAACCTTTTCCCCTTAAATGATTGTTGCATACGTAATATCGATATCTCTTATTCTCCTTTTTTGCATATGTCAGTGTCATATTCACATCACAGCTCTTGCACTTAATTATTCCCCTAAGCAGTGCTTCCTCATATTTTGCTTTTCTATATGGTTGATTCCTTATCAATTCCTGCGCTTTTTGCCACTTTTCTTCTTCTATTATTGCTTCATGCTTTCCCTCATACTCTTTTTCATAATGTTTGATTTTTCCCATATATATTGGATTTGTTATTATTCTCCTTACCGTCGCTTTTTTAAAGATATCTGATTTTGTCCGGTATCCTTGACTATTTAACTCCCTTGCCAATTCTGCCATTGATTTTAGCTCCAAATATCTTTCAAATATGTGCCCTACTATTTTTGCTTCTTTTTCATTTATTATTAATTCTTTATCTTTTACATCATACCCAAGCGGTAAAGTTCCACCCATCCATAATCCCTGCTCTTTTGATGTTGCTATTTTATTTTTTACCCTTTCTACAATCATCTCTCTTTCTAGCTGTGCTGCTCCTGATAACACTGTTTGTACAAACTTTCCCATTGGCGTATTATTATCAAATATCTGCGTTACTGCTACAAAATTTACTCGGTGCCTTCTAAAAAATGATGTTACTTCAATGCTGTCTTTTGTCTCCCTTGATAGCCTATCCAGAGTATACACTACCACACAATCTACTTCTCCTCCTTTAACATCTTCAAATAATTCCTTTATTGCTGGTCTTTCTAAATTCTTTCCTGAGAAACCTCCATCATCGTACCTTTTGGCCAATACTACCCAACCCTCTCTGCTCTTTATGTACTTTTCACATGCTACTCGCTGCGCATCTAAACTGTTAAACTTTTGTTCTAGACCGTCTTCATTTGACTTTCTCGTATATATCGTGCATCTTACTTCTTTTAGCATTTTCAACTTCCATTTTTATCACGCATTCCAAATAATAAAGGTCCGTTGTAACTCATTCCCATTATTTTTCCGGCTACTGCTGACAATGATGTGAAAAATTCTTCTCGGTAGATTAAACCCTTGTCTGTTACCATTACCGCATGTGTTTCTTCCCCTCTCTCTAATATTAGCTCTGTTCCTGCTACTGGCAATTTGTCACTACTTATTCTTTTTCCCTTCTCTAGTCGATCTGCCAGATACTCTAGTCTTTTTGACCCTTTTCTTGACATTTTTCCATATGCTTCCTCCTGCATTCTATATGATAGTCTTGGTATCAGATATTTCTTTGAATGTTTAGGTGCCTCTTCCCCATATACCTTCTTCCATATTTTTCTCAGTTCTGATAACGATTTTCTCTCTAATAACAACACTTCCTTTTCTACCATTTTCTTCCTTTTCTCAATCAACTTCCATAACCTTCTACTAATTCTCTCATGATCTCTTCGCTATTTCCCATATATGCCAAATCTATCGGTGTATATCCTTTATCATCTTTCTCATTTACATCTCCCCTGGCTTCTAATATTGCTCTTACGTTCTTTATCTCCCTCATAAATACTGCTCCGTGTAGTGGCGTCCTTCCTATATAATTTCTAGTATTTACATCTGATCCTGCTTTTATTAGCTCCCTTACCGTTTTTTCACAGCTCATCATGCTTGCACAATGTAATGCCGTATATCCTCCATCATTTTTAGCATTTACTTCTCCTCCTCCTTTTATCAGTGCCTTAATATTTTCTACCTTTCCCAGAAATGCTGCTAGGTGTAACGGTGTATCTCCGCTATTATTTTCTATATTTATTTCTGCTCCCCTTTCTATCAGTAACTTGACTACTTTTTCATCAGAGAATTGTGCTGCTAGATGCAATACTGTATTACCACCTTCGTCTTTTTCATTTATTACATAAAATGAATTCTTCTTTAATTTTTCCAATCTCTTATTTAAATTGAACATCTTAGTTACCCCACCCATTTACCACCTTAAGTCTGTCTCATTAATCATTTCATTCACTTGGCTTATTATCTTGCTTGCTAAATTTTGACATTCCTCCTTTATTAGTGATTTGTCTCTTTTCCTTATTTCTCCTATCTCTATTATTTTTAGCTCCGGCATGTAGCTTCCATTCAACATGTCTGCTATTTCTCCCACTAGCCCCTCTATTCCATAGCAGGTCAGTTCTCTACTTTTTGTTATTCCTCCTTTTTCTCTCAAAAATTTACTCGCCTTTTCACTCTCTTTGCTATCACATAGACGATACTTTTCACTTTCCCATATGTAATACATTGGCGTTGCTCCGTACTTATTCAGTTGATTAACTTCAGCTCCAGCCTTTACCAGCTCTTTTATTATTTCAACTCCTGCTCCTCCTATTTTGCACGCAGAGTGCAGTGGCGTACATCCAGTGACATATTGAGTGGCATTTACTTCTGCTCCCGACCTTAGCAGCACTTTTACATTTTCTAAACTTTTTGCGAATACTGCACAGTGCAGAGGTGTATAACCATTTTTGTCTCTTGCATTAACCTCTGCTCCTTTTTTTATTAATAACCTTACTGTTTTGTAATCAGAGATTTCTACTGCTTGATGCAAGATCGTCTCTCCTTCTTCATTTCTTTTATTAATGTTTTTAAACCCGTTACTTGATACTTCTTTAAAAAACTTACTCTTGCTAAAACTCATTTCATACCTCACAAAATTAGCTTTTCTAGCGCCAGACAAATTTCTTATATTTACCTGCTGCTATTCAAGTCATGTCCTTTTTAGCATGAGAAAGCAAGTCCTTTTCTTTTTATTTCATACATTTTAACCTATTATTAATATAATATATGAGGATCTAAATATAAGTACTTAACTTATTATAGATACAACTTGACTACTTTTCCAACTTCTGTGCAAATGTCGATGTTCGTGCCATTTCAGTACTCCTGGGTAAAATACTAAAACCCCAGTTATGGATTAACCAAGGCAATAAAACTTAGAAATAGAAGGCTTTTTTGACTGCATGGAATATGAAATTAATGTAGAAAAAATATGTACCAGAAAATTTATTGGCGATCTGTGCCGAAGCTCAAATTTATTTTTTAAACAACCAAAGACTGTCTCAATAATCGACCTTTTTCTCAATAAAATCTTCTCTTTTAGTGAGACTAGTGCGTTTTTCATGCCTTTTTTCACTTTAGTGACAAGCTTTAAACCTCTATCGAAGAGTTCCTCAAAGAGCTCCTTCTTGATATAGCCTTTATCTCCGAACAAAAGTCCTGTCAGTCTTTTAGTTATAGTTGGCACAGGTTTTCTGTCATCAACGTTACCTTTGGTTAGAGTAAGTGATTCCAATTTCGTTAATCACCAAGTGCAATTTAAAGCCAAAAAACCAACCACACGTGCTCTTACCAATTTCTGCTAAACCATCAAAAACTTTGTTCCTAGAGATTCTTTTTTTGTGGCAAACGGCAATCGTAGAAGTGTCAATGTAGGAAGATTTTCGCTTGTTCGCAGAACCATTGAAGAAGTAATCCGTAAAACTCTCGGCTTTAAGGCAATAAATCTGTGATATGAAGGCATCTTTGAAAATTCTGATCTATAGAGTAACTTAAGGTAACAAAGATAAAAAGCCTTGAAGTTTTTACATGGCGATTGGTGGTATAACAGGATTATGGTTAGTATTTCTGAGTGCGCTATTTCTGGTTGGTTTTTTGCCATTTGATAAGAACTTATTTGCAAAATTTTCATCTACTACACGACAAAAATCCTCGACGCAGCAGTAAAATATCTTTCTTCATGGGTAACCTCTTAAATTATTGCTAAAATACTTGAGTTTACCCTATTTCCCTCTTTATTAATTCTACTTTTATCTGTTTTCTAATCCATAACTGGGGTTCTTAGAGCAATACAAGATAGTATAGCAAAACTCTCTAAACACTATAACCTCAACTCCAAAACTATTGTTAAGTGGAAAAAACGCTCATTCACTAAAGATGCTCAAACCATTCAATGCACCATAATTATGCTTTCAAACATATATTTGATCATGTTTATGAAGAAAATAATATCGAACATCGCTTAACAAAAGTCAGCCACCAGTCAACTAATGGGCAGGTTGAGCTTATTGAATAGAACACAATTCAACAGTCAAGAAATATTACTATAAGTCACATCAACAACTTAAAGAGCATCTCTATAACTTCGTTATAGCCTATCACTATGCGAAAAGACTTAAAACTCTCAAGGGTTTAAACACCTTTTGAATTCATATGTACAAAGTGGACAAAATCTCCAGAGTTGTTTATAGTTAATCCATGCCATCATATTCTGGGGCCATACATCTAAAAGGTTTAATATATTTTGCTCTATGGTTATCTTTTTAGATTCCTTGTCTATCCTATTCTGCCAATCTCCTGAACGGATACAAAAATAGTAATATCCTACATGCCTTGAAGCAGTTAATACATGTAAAGAGGCAAGCTCATCATGCAACTCAACCCACATAGACAAGGTTAACTGAAAAAATCAAGAACAGAAACAACAAGACCTCTCTTCACAATAAGTGATATTTTACCGCGCAAGATCCTTCTTAGATTCTTGACAACATTGTGCGTCCTGTAACATACCAGAGGGAACGTTATCAGAAAGAGAGGATATAGAATCAACATTACTTACACTAGCAACAGGTGATACATTTTCATCAGAATCAATATTACTTATACTAGTAGTAGAGCTAGCAAGAGGGGATACATTTCTAGAGCAAGAACTACTACCGTACAAGAAAGAAGTACTACCATGAACAATATCTGAAACAGGAGGAGAAGTAGGAAAAACATTAGGACGTCTAGAAAGATTAGGCATGCTATGGTAACTAGGCAAGAACTGGTGACGTGACATGGGAAATGGGAAGCCTTGAAAAGGTGGACGAAAACGATTAGGAAAGGGGTGAAAGGGCCTAAAAAATGGATGTAATGCAGGTGGACGGTTGAAATAAAGCGGGGGCTGGTACACTGAAAAGTGATCTCTATCCGCAAAACCTTGACGGCCACTTCTGCCTCCTACTCTATCATATGGCTTGCCAACATCAGAAAAACTCTCACATCTTTTATTTCTCACCTTTCCACGACTTTCATTACCACTCGAAGAGTCTTGTCGTGTAAAAAGCACTGTCCCATGTTCATCACTATCAGCCGCTCTGGACGAAGATGATTTACTTTCTGAACTTGGTTTCTCTTCGGAAATAGCACCCACACCATTAGAGACTGCCTTACAGTTTTCAGAACCCAACCTTTCACGATAGCTCTCACTCCTACTTGAAGAGTCTTGTCGTGTAAGAGACGCTGTCCTATATTTATCGCTATCAGCTGTTCTAGAGGAAGATGGCCTGCCTTCTGAACTTAGTTTCTCCCTAGAAATAGCACCTGTGTCCTTAGAGACTGACTTATGGTTTTCAGAATCCAACCTTTTACGGTAACTTTTACTCCTACTTGAAGAGTCTTGTCGTGTAAGAGAGGCTGTCCTACATTTATCGCTATCAGCTGTTCTAGACGAAGATAGTCTGCCTTCTGATCTTAGTTTCTCCCTAGAAATAGCACCTGTGTCCTTAGAGACTGACTTATAGTTTTCAGAATCCAACCTTTTACGGTAACTTTCACTCCTACTTGAAGAGTCTTGTCGTGTAAAACGTACTGTCCTATATTCATCGCTACCAGCTGTTTTGGAAGAGAATGGTCTACTTTCTGAACTTGATTTCTCTCTAGAAGTAGCACCCATGTCCCTAGGTACTTTTCTTCCTTCCATCTCCAGGAAACACAGATCAATTGCACGACGAAAGACTTGTTCCTTACTTTCCGATTTGGCAAATCTGAGCAGATTAGAAACATCTGACGAAGCATCACGGACAGAATGGATTAGCTTTTTGAAGGAAGAGTACAAGCGATCCCCTTTCTCAATGGAAGTCTCCAAACCCTCTACCATAGAAGAAAAAGTACTGATAGATTGAGAAAAGCTTTCCAAAAGACTAACAAAATCCTGCTTATTAGAATCAAATCGTGGTATTGATCCTAATGCTTCACCAGAGGAAACAAGCCTATAAAAATCCTCAGCATTGAAAGACACAAGCCCGGAGGATTCTTTCAGATTGTAGCACAAACTCCATAAAGCTCTAAAATCATTATCACTGGAACACTTTTGAATAAATTCATCTTTTGTCGCTAGCGCTACAGATTGCAATTGATCCACCTGTTCATTCAAACTTCTACTAACATCGAACAACGACTTAAGCTTGTTCTTCAAACAATTTAACAAGAAGAGAACTATACTATTGTCCATTTCTTTATACCTAATAACATACGTGCTCAGCTCATTGTAAGCCAATATCATAAGTACTTCAACAATTATTTTAAATTAACAATGTTTTATACCAAACATTCACTATTGGAAAAAAATGGAACAAGTTATAAATTTGCTTAACTCTCCAAATTAGAGGGAAAAAGAGCTCTTTTTCATTTGTTCTACTACCAATGAAACTTGGTATGAAACAGCTATATGCAGGTTTGCTGTAAAACTTCAGCAGTTTTCCACTCCTTTAAAGCATCATGCTCTTATAATAGTGATATCAAATATAGGTCTTAACTATTTTCATCTCAAGACCTTCTGCAAAAGGTGATTGAAAAAGTGATGTAAGAGAGGTAGAAGAAGAATAAGCAGATCAAGTAAGGTAAAAAATGAGCTTTAGTTACTATAAAATGAAGAAGCACCCAAGA
>DWTO01002819.1:0-13396 GCA_018244755.1 Jemadia pseudognetus
ACGTAACTGGTGAATTGTGAGAGTGTTCTACACTCCTCTGCCTACCTCTTCGGGGATAACAGGCGTGATGTTACGTACCCATTCGGGGAAATACAGATGGTTCGGTTATATAAAGTACCTATATACAATCTCACCTATATATAGTCACGATATCACAACGGACAGCTATTTTGGACCTGATGAAACACGAAGGTAACAGAGCGGAACTAGAGGGCGCACGGTCTGACGATCACGGCCCGGCCTGTGAATTGAAACCTATTGAAAATACTCATTAAACAATATTACGGCCCTGGTAGTGATCGCACCTGTCCGCGCGCTCACATTGTTTCAGGCAATAGGACTGTGTAACCGAAAAATGAAATTGATGGTAACAAGCATTTATTTGAAAATAATAATTGTTACGGGTTTTGTAAGTACTGGATGATATATAATGCCACATATGTTTTGTTGCAGTTTTTGTGTTCCTTTGTATTTATTGGCTCATTACAGAAAAAGTGGTTTCTATGTATGTAAAATAAAAATTACATGAAGACTGAACGCTTTTAGTATTTTTTATATTACTTGCAATTTGTTTAAATTTTTCCAATTATTCCTAGCTAATTATAAATGAAGAACGAATGTCTTGTTTTTCGTTGATCACTTTCTTTAGTGCATGATGCAATATGACCGTCAGGAACATTATGATATTATATTTAAACGTGATTATAAAATTGCTATTATCGAGCAGCCGTTTAAAGGTTAATGAACGGTAATTTGGTCGTAACTTAAGACAATTAAAAGCGTTGATCTTTTATATTCGTACAATAAATATATATTCATACAATAAATATATATAGTTTATCTTTAAAATATATTATTATATAGTATCTAAAGTAAATCACAATATATAAAGCACTGTAGGGTACGGTAAAGTATACTTCCAATACTCGGGTTTTGTTTGGGGCTTCGGTACGAATTTAAACGTCTTGTCGAATCGGGATAATTTTTTTTGGCCTAGGACGGTTTTTCTACCCAAGGTAATCTTGAATATCAGGCCTGGTTTTACAAATACGTTTGAATCTATTTGAGATTTGCAATTATGTAGAGACAAATTCGGATTCAACTCAAAGCTATATCTTATTTTACAATTACGCAACTTTTGCATAGCCTTAGGATATGGCATATATTCTTGAATTCCAGTTTTCGAAAGATATTTCTATTGCACAGCAATGAAAGCGTGTGAGATTCATAATACCTGAAACTACTGCAAGCTGAAGTAAAAGTTAAATGTAATAGATCGCACGTTACGTGTTGTGAAGACAAGTGTTAATACAATCAGGAAGCGACGATTGAATTAATGTATGAATTCTTAAAATAGGGTTGACACAGCATTGTTTTAACTAAATTTGTTTAGTATCGTTGTAATTACAGGTGTGACAAAATTTAAAACTTTGAAATTGAAAAATGTACTTTCTGGTGAGTTGGTGCAGTATACAGTATAAATAATTGTGAAGTTAGCACAAGTATTTGTTTTGAATCTAGGTGCAAAAAATCTATGTAAGTATATGTATATTTTTATGTAGGTACATATTTAGTTTATCAGCCATAAAGTTTCCATAACATTTCGCCTTTTTGCTTCAATAACGTAACATTTACTGAACAACTTCTTAATAACTTGTCACGTTATTGAAGGAAAAACAGGCGATATGCTCTCTTTATGCTTAGTTTGGGATCAGATGGCATGCGATTTTCTGTATAAGTAAAGTTGGCTGTTCGCTACTATGAGATGTACAAGTAGACGCAAAGTATTTTTCCTCATCAGATACGGTAAATGGACGGTCATGCGAAGCGTCGACCCTAAATGCTGTTTTATCGTCATTAATAGAACAATAAAGTGTGTCACACGTCAGTTCGGGTCGCGTAATCACGAGCGCGTCGCGACGGCACACACTCGCCGCTCCGGTCACTCCCCGCGCTTATCTGACACTGCCGCCGATCCCGGAGAGTTTCGTGCATTGCAAAATATTGTGACATTCCAATTCCAAACAAAAAAAAATCATGCATGCACTTTAAACGAAACTTAACACCCAATTCCAATTTTAAAATTTAAGAATTCCAAGTGAATTTCGTAAATTCGCGGTTCGAAATTCAAGTTTTAACAGTTGAAAAGACTGTGTCAGTTTTCGTGGATGTGGCACTTTTTGGCAAGGAACAAGCAGGTGGCTGCGATGTTGGGGTTATTGGCCGTGGCAGCGTTAGTGGTCATTGGTCTGACCACTAGGGGAGCCAGCTACACAGTTGTGGAGTCAGTCATGTTGGAGACAGAAGACATTAGCGAAGATCCACATATTTTCTCCGCCCACACGTGAGTAAACTGTAAAAAAGAAAAGAAAGGTAGATGTAAAAGAAAACGAAAAATTAAGTTTTTACGTACAGTTCTAAAGTCCGTTCTAACTTTTATAAATTTTTTGTATTCGACGGATTATTATAGACTTTACAGGCCAATGTGTATTATTTTATTGGCGTTATGATTAAATTATAGCACATGTATAAACTATGTAACATAGTATGACATAAACTATGGATATGTGAAAAAATATGTAGAGACTAACAATAAATTATAACACCATAATATCTGTAGGTAGACGAAATATTTTTTGAATTTATAACGGAAACCTAAAGAATACATTTTTAAATAGTTCTTAACACACCTATTTGCGTATGATGCAAAACGGATGCACCAATGGTACAATATTTGATTTGTTTATATCATGATATGGGGAGATCTAGGGTACCTTTCCGACAGCGACATCAGCCACCTATACGGAAGTGACAAGGAGTTCGTAAAAAACGAAAGTAGGTATTAGTATTCTCTAATACTAGCAATCGGCACTACCTATACTTGAAAATATTTCACACTATTTAAGCTTAGGAATTTTGTTCTGAGTGCACAGCCGATTCTTACATTAAAAAATCAGACTGGCTCTTTAGTCGGGTGGTTGCAAATGTGACTGCTGATCAAGAGGTCCTGGGTTTACAACCCGGGTCGAATACGATTGGATTTTTGTTCCTTAGATTTATTGTACAAATTTGTAGCAGTAGCATGGAGTTTGCATTAGTGCCTAGTGTATGGCAATAGACTCAATCCCTATTTCATTATGGAACGTAAACGTAACTGATGAAATTTGGGAGTGTACTACACTCCTCTGTATACCTCTTTGGGGATTACAGGTGTAGCGTTACGTTTAAAAATTCATAGCCGGAATGTAATCCCATTTACGTCCCTCGGGCACGAGCTTCTCCTGCAACTGAGGGAAGCCTGTAGTATACTCTATTTGAGAATTCACGTAGGTACTTCCAATCCCTTTAGAAAACAAAGAATTATTGGAAGTTGACAAAGATAAAAATGATTTTCAAATAAAATGTAACCGTATAAAGTATTAAATAATATCTAATGTCACCAACTAAAGGAAGTATCTGGCCAACATTAACGGATAGTATACTTACCATCCACAGAGGGATTAAAAGATAAATCGGAATTCCGGTCGTTCATTATCTACTGACCAGTAGCAATGCATCTAAGCTGCATTGTATTGAATATGACCTTGTCGTTCGTTAATATGAATTGAACCGACACTGATCCGTGTACGGTCAGCATGTAAAGAGAAAACATTTGAACAAACAGCGTATATTATTATGCACAATCTCTCGCACGCGACCACGTGCACAAACGTATGGATAGCAACAGATGAACATGCTTGCAAACGAAATACGAAAATAATAATTTAAAAGTTACCTTTTGAGATTTTTTAAATTTTTTTGATATGATATATAGGCTATCATCTGCCCAATCAGATCTTCTTTTTAAATAGGTACCTACTAATTTTCATCAAAATCGGTCAAGCCGTTCTCGAGGTATGATAGGACGGACAGACAAAACTTATAATTTCTGTCGAATTTGGGCCAACGAGGTCCAATTTATCATAATTTGGACCAGTGAGACGAAAACATGACGAAGATCATTATTACGCCTACTTAATTTTTTCTGATTCGTTGCGGGCTTTTTATGTTCACTGTACAACTAAAAGGTCATTAAAGAAACATACCTATGGTGCTAACCGCGTTTATGACATCAGTGTTAACATTTTAGAAGATTCTGTGTCATATATTTTAATTCAGCTCAAAATCAAATTGGTAATTGATAAGAATATAAAGGTATTAGTTATGGAACTGTAAATACGATCGGGGACTGTGTTTTAACATTAATAAAAGAAAATAAATTGTGCCTAATTTATAACGAAGGCTTAACCACGAGTCCATTGAACGTGTAACATAAGTAGTGAACAGTGGCGAGTACTATAATACACTCCTCTGCCTACCCCATCGAGAAAATACAGGAATAATGTCGTGTTCTGTTATTATGATTTTTTAAATAAGGAACTGTATAAATATTTATTGCTGTGTTATTGAATATAGATCGCTAGCGCCCGTTAATATACGAGTATTAATGCAAACTTACATTTATTGCTAGGCTTTATTTGTCAGCAACAATTTGTCCTATTCTCAGGCTCCCGGCTGATGACCACTTCATGCCATCCATTGGCAACGGTCACGTGGCCACGAACATCTTCAGCGACGCAGTTTACATGAACGGCCTGTACAACGGACACAAAGGCGAGAGCCACCGAGCGAGGATACCGAATTGGGCGAACATCAGACTAAACTCGACCTTAACGCACTTCCCATACAGCCCTGTTTACAGTTTGGACACGAGAGACGGTGTTTTCAAGGTGACGGTGGATAGAGACAGATCCGTGGTCACCCAAAGAGTTTACGCGCATCGATATTATACAAGAGCTATTGTAAATCAAATACAAGTTGTCGCTAAGCCGTTTGGTAAGAATACGCATTGCTAAATAACTTAAGCTTAACAATTGTTAATTTTCCGAAAAATAACGCCTGACTCGACGAAGTTATATACTTTGTCTATTCTACTGCATAGCTATATTTAACTAAACGAATATGACTGATATAAATAAATGTCAATTATTTACCTCTCCTTAAATGTTGCATAATTTTGTTTCCACCACATTCTTGTATTTATTTTGAATTAAATTTAGTAGCTGTTTCTAAATTTACATAGACCTGAAAGATTCCTACATAACAGTCTAAGCAAACTCTATGTCGAATCCGTTGCCATTGCGCGTAAGTAGGCGATTTGTATTTTCCATGTTATGTTTTATTGAGTGTACAAATTACATTACATTATATTAATGGTATAATATGAAGATGGACCTCCCTGAAAATGTACCTACAGATACTGGTTGATAATTTGAAAAGTTTAGCCTTTGACTACGTGAGATACGTATTGTTTCAGACCCAAATTTCATTCATCACGAGATATGGATTGCTTTGAAGTTTATGCCGGGGCCAGACAGCAACGATATAAAATTTCAGCCGGCAGTGCCCGGGGTGCTCGAAGGTCGAACATTTTGGCGCGCCTGTGGACAAACTAAGGAAGCTGAGAATTCGGATTACCAGCCAACGCTTGTAGACGTGTGCGTGTATTGGACGTCTGTACCCGATCACCTGGTGGTGCCACAACATGGGTCGAGAGTGTTCACCTTTGTGATGACGGTGGATAAGAACGAAACTGTTGCCAGACGAGAATTCATTAAAGGTGAGTTAGTTACATTAGGATAATTTTGACCACTGCTGGAGCTAGGTCTTTCGCAGCAACAGCTTAATACCCTTGTTTCAATTTACTGGTTTGATATAAATGACGTAAAATTTGTGTTAGTATCCAACACGCTTGGTGGAAGTTTCCAAACTGTCTTGTAAATTAACGACGATAGGACATAAGCCTCGGATCAGTAAACACGTTATGTAATAATATGTCATTTGATAAATATAAATTACTGATAAATTTAAGTAAGTACCATGAAACATTTTGACTTCGATTTATGAATATGCTTAAGACACATGCCTCAGTACATCCCAGGTATTCTGTAGTAATTGAAAACAATTTTAAACCCATTTTTTTAATCTTCGAAGGAAAACTCAAAAGTAAGACGATTTTACGACCGTGTAATGATTGTGGAACTTGCTACGCAAACCTGTTTAAACGCTTTAAATTACATATATACATAGTTTTGCAGGAGGACGGCGAAGAGTTATATGATAAGCACGTGGACGCATGGCATCATTTGTACGCACAAGCTGAACTGGAAATTGAAGGAAATTTGAAATTGGTAGGTAGGCATTTAGTAAACAATAAGCATTCATAGCGTAGTAATAAAATAGTTAATTGTACATGATGTTCTTTTACAGAAATCTTTGGTTATTAATTAAGCTAATGCTTGACTAATAATTATTTTTTAATAATACTCGAATGTAGACTAGAACGATGGTACACATGCGACTACAAACCATAATTAAAGTACAAACCCATACGTCCCAACGCCTACAACGTAATGTATAAAACGGATCATCTTCAATGATCACGAAGTTCACAAGTTTGACCGTCACGATATATATTTATAGATTAGAAAATGGCCTGTTGCGAATCATCAGTACACAATTAGTTATGTATACTCCACCGACGCTGCAGATCCTATCATTATAGTTGTGGGAGATAAAGCTAATTTATGGGCATCTAATGGTACTCAAATCAGTTAATTCATGTTCACAGTCAGATTTGAAGAGACAGTCGATACTAAACACATTTTTGATATATGTTTCAGGCTAAAATAATCAACGGAATCTGGTACTACTTTCTCAGTTCGTTGCCATCGGAAGAATCTTACCAGCCGTTAGATCGGTACTACGGGCTGAGCCCCACCGGGCTCGCACGAGGAGGTACTTTTGAGGATTACGAAGGTACATCCAGTAAATATTTCGATAAATAGAAAATACAATAGGGAACTATATAGCAAGCGTACATTATCGTAGACTGCATGTGGCACAATACTATCCGCTTTTGAAGCCAAGTACAAGCCTACGACTTTTGAAAGGAATTTCCTTGAATCCAACAATGTCTTTCAGGTCACAATCTATGGGATTCTGAAATGTGGATCTTTCCCAGTATATTAATGCTATACCCTCGATATGCAAACATTTTACTACAGTATCGACTGGATATGGCGTACGTGGCCGCTGACCTGGCGAAAGTCACGGGCAATAAAGGATACAGGTGATTGTTTCTTTGCATAAGCTACTTGTAATTGAAATGACGCTTAACGTTACTATAGGCAGTTGACCACCATCAGCAAGCTAATTAAAAAATAAAGAGTTCAAAAAGGCGAGAATAGACATATCCCTAGTTTTTGAATACCAGCAGTATTTTGGAAATTACGTTGAATTCATTACCAAATTCTTGAATTCTGGGTTCTAAAAGAAGAAAACTATACAACTGAAGAACAACTTTATTTACTGAAGATCGCCCAGATTTTATTAATCATCTAGACATTAAGTTTAGTTGTAGCATAGTGTACTCAGTTTGCTTTGTAACAAAAAACATTCATGCGTCAGAACTTTGACTTCAGAGTGAAAGTTAAGCAATCCTATTTGGAGTGATTTGAAAGTAACGACCGACGCTTTGAACACTAAGTTATTGTTCTATCATTCCATTGTTGAAGCATAGTCTACCTATATTTGGAACCTGTATCAGGTATTTCCAACTACTGCGAGGACCCTTTGTAACTGAAAGTTAAATATCAATGAATTGTTAAATTTACAGGTTCCCGTGGGAAAGTGCGTATACAGGAAGCGAAGTGACACAGCCGTGCTGCCCTGAAGTTGCTGAGTTCGAGCAGCACATAAGTGGTTGCATTTCTTTTGCGGCTCGACAGTATTTAGCTACGACACGAGACGAGAATTGGCTGAAGGTATCTTCATAATTAATTTTCTTTCGACTCATTTATCGTTCCATTGATGGAACACGGGTCTTCTCTCAGAATTAGAGGGTTAAAAGCATAGTACTTATGCCACGCTAGGGAAATGCGGCTTGCCAGAATTCACAAGACTTACAAAAACACTGTTTTTAAGTTATGATATGTCCAAATAAGGATAAATAGTGAATAAAACTAGGCCCTATTGAGTAATGGGTTTTATTGAATTTTGTGTTTTTCTTGTGTATTTGAAGATCAATAATTCCTTCGAATTGGAATTTCCTCTTGTTACGTGAAGGTTTGATAACTAGACGTGCTGCGTTTAAAAAATGTCATTCCTTGCATCTTGTTCCAGCACGGCGGGTGTTCAATAGTTACGAATATTGCTGATTTCTGGGCGTCCCGTGCTGTTATTAACTACACTACGGGGCTTTATCACATTGACAGTAAGTTCATTAACACATATCTGATTGCTGATTCCTTGTGACGTTATCGGTTGTTTCGTTATGAAATAAGAATGTCTTTAGAGTAACAAATAGTTACTAATGGCATTAGTCCATATTGAAAACAAGTATATACTATTAAATAAATACATGGGATAAATCACTACAATTTGATTGTTTGAGGAGGCTGGTAACGTTTACTGATTGTTGCAAGAAAATTTGGCTATTAGGTATCATTCAGTTAAGTTCGTTCCGATCCCTTTCGTTTTCACAACTAGGACACATTTGGCGATATGAATCGACCTCTTAGATAACACACATTTTAAGCACTAACAAGACATATTAGGATTCAAAACGCCAAATGCGTGTCATATGTAAAAGATCCTCGGTTATTTATAATACAAAAGCTATTAGGACTTTATGTAAGGTTGTCTGGTAGAGATTGCTTGTAAGTGACAAGACAGCCTATTTTATATAACCCTTAAATGTGTACTGTTTAATTTTCCTTTATTTTGGTGTACAGTAAAGAATATATGTACTGTATTGTAAGTTCCTGGAGTCGACCGGCGGTTAATTTGTATGTGTCATTGTACTTTCAGACGTGATGGGTCCAGACGAGGACCACAGCAACGTAACCAATTCTGTGTTCACTAATGTTGTTGCCGGGTATTCGCTGTATTTGGCTCAGTACGTATCCATAATATTAATGTTTGTGCCTATATCACGATCACAATTACTTATTTCATGTTTTATGTTTCATTTTACTTAAGATAAAGAACTCGTGATTAATGGGCGATTTGTTGTTGATTATATTTGCGGACGGTATTTCAAATATTGATCAATTGAATCGTTAAAAGTTTCAGCATTAATAAATTTGTAATTATCGGTATCTATTTGTTAATTGAATGATATTACTATTTCTATGACACCATTATTATCGTACCCATTTCAATATTTTTATCAAATATATTGAAAACCTTTATATTAATACACTGTTACTAATTTTCTGAATATTTTATTAGATATGTGGCATGCCTTTGTAAAGATTATTACATGGCGAAGAAGCCTGACCACTGGGCTGATATCGCTTGGAGTCTCGCGCTGCCGTATGACGAGGAACTGGACTACCATCCGCAGTTCTCAGGGTATAAAAGAGGAGAACCTATTAAGCAAGCCGATGCCGTACTTCTAGGATTCCCACTACAATATCCTATGAACTTGTAAGTTTTATAGTTGCTTCAATTTAAATTATGGCGTGAAATTTCTAGGTACTTTTTAAAATAGAATACTTCAAATCTGTCAAAAATACTATCTAACTGGATGACATTGTTCCGTTTTAGTTCTATGGAAAGTATGAGTTTTCGTCAGTCCAACTGTAAGGCCTACTTATCATACTATTGAAATTGACGAATGTAAATTGTTCAGTTCTAAACAGCAGAAGACAATCTATAATCTCCTGTTTCGTTTCCTGGATGTATTTTGTCTTTGTCGTCTTCTTTGTTGTATTAGTCTACACTTAATCAGCAGTTATAACACGATCCAAGTTATATATCTCTTGATATATACCGCTATATTACGCAAACCTTCATGTTTCTACCGTAGCCGTGCCAAGCAGTTTAGCGGAATGAGGGCTTCTTCGATTGTCAACCTAACACTTAAAAAGCATTCTTCTATTTTTAGATCGACCAGAGCCAACGATCTGTCGTACTATCAGTCGGTGACAAGAGGTAACGGACCAGCGATGACGTGGAGTATGCATACGATTGGCCAGTTGCGACTTGAGGACAACCTGCAGGCAGCCATCTTGTTTAACAAAAGTTTCGAGGATTATGTACGAGAGCCCTTCAAGGTATTGGATACAAAGTTACAAACTTTCATCTTGATAGAGAACGTGTGGTAACTTATAAGCAAGTGCCCTAAGTTATGTACCTATCAGGTCTTCGAATTGATACGGAAGACTTTTATGTACTTGGTGGGCAGCAAATATGGACAGTTTTCGCATTTAATTTATTTTAGGTCCAATCCAGTAATATTAATATATGTAGATTATAAAAAATGTTTCAATACAATACAATGTATCTTTACAGTTTTAATAATTTTAGGGCTTATTGAAATACATTTCTACAAACATTTGTTGACGTTGTGCGATAGAATAACTGCAATAAAAACTCTTTAATAAACTATAGTAACTTAAGTATCTTAAATAAAGTAACTTAAGTACAGTAATTTAAGTGGGTACAGTAACTTTAGCGCATAAACTACAGCGAGTTAACTTATGCGCAGTAACTTAAGCGCCTTATCTAAAATACATTCATGTAACCAGGGAAACTTAAGCGCGGTAACTTAAGCGGGGTTATTATTCATTCGTTCGCTTGAGAACCTTCTTAGAGACCTTCTAAGATCAGTTTATTAATACGACGCTAATATCACTTATATAAATTACTTGTTAGATTTGGAGTGAACTCCGACGACCGAGGATCGGGGCTGTCAACTTCTTTACTGGTATGGGTGGTTTTCTTCAGACCATTCTATTTGGGTACGCCGGAGTGAGCATTCATTTGGACCGGCTGGAGCTCCACTCGCCGCAATTACCGCCAGAAGCAACGAGGTTTAAGATCAGAGGTAATTATGGCATGCTTTAGTTTTGATTTTCATCGTCATCTACCAGCCAGCGGAAGTCCACTGCTGGACATAGGCAGCCCCAAAGAACGTCATCACGACCTATCCTCGACTTGCCACATCCAACTTCCGCTTAATAAAGTATCATTTGATTTAATTTTAGGTATCAAGTATTTGGGAGCTAACCTAATTCTAGAGATAAATCTCGCTAGTACAACCGTGACGGTGGCGTCCATGGGCCAGGAGTGGCTGCTCGTCATGTACAATGGGAAATATAATGTCACCTTAGTTCCTGGGTTGACTGGTAAGTACTAGAATCATGTTTATTTCCACCTGCGTTCAAATAACGCGTCAGGCACTATTAAATTTTTCTAACGTAGTTTTTCCAATAATTCATTTCCATAACCCAAAGCCGATTTATAAACAATGATTAGTGTATAAAAATAATTTATAAACCGGGTATCAATAAAATGGCTTCATTTCATATTTCATTGAAATTTAACTATCTATCTATACTTTGACAATATTTGTGTAGTTTCAAGATGTAGTGCTATAAGATGAGATACGATCCTTATATAAAATAATGTTGGGTATTACATTGGCATTGCTAATATTAATATAGCTGTATGATACTTACATTCTATTAGCCTTAATAATAAAAGCCAAGCTCATAAAAACAAAGAAGTGGTATTATTTAATCTACAACGATTATCTAACGGGACATATGTACAGGTTTAATTTGATTTGTAGTGTAAGAAATTACGTTGTACGCTTCGATACCATTTTGAGTCTTTTGCTATAGGGCATAAGTTCGATTGTTTTATGGCATTCAAACATTGGTTTTTTAGTGCGTATTATATGCAGGTATGCGATTATATCCAGTTAAGTAAAGAATTGCCTATATTGACTTTTCTGCATCATGGTTATGAAGCTTTAAAAGTTGAAGAAAATTTATTGTTGAGAGAAACAATTGAACTTGTACTAACTGAATGTAATCAATTAGCATTATCAATGTCATTACTAGTGTACCATTACACTAATAACAAATCTCGATTATATCGATTCCCGATTAGATACCGATTAAATTGATTATTATCGATATTATATTTAACATACTAAACATCAGAACATAATACTGATTTTTTTCATAATAATTATGTTTCACGTTTTTTTTCAATTATGCGATATTTAATATATTTAATATGTTAAAGTTTCCACGAACTTGCAAATCTTAAAAGCTTAACGAATTTTTTCTTTATTTCAGTGACCCTCTCTGGTCCTGGACCGTTCACAATCCGGTCGACTCCATGGAAAGACTGCAAGCTACCAGCCGACATTATCGGACAGAATTATCTTAGACCTATAGGAGAATAGACTAACATGTAAAATATCTTGGACAATATTATCGAAAACTAAACCAAAGATAATTTAAAAATAAATGTTACCTTCAACATTGTAATTTTATTTCTATTAATATTTTTTTTCAGATTAATAAGATACTGCAGTTTTCTCAGGAAGTAGCTAGTACCTTGACCTTCTAAGGGCTACAGCGTAGCCGGTGCGCGAATCCGTTCCCTGCGATCCTCAACCTGGATGCCCAGCGATGGGACTATCGGCAAAAACATCCTCCATTTAGAGAGTCCATGATTAGCGGTGGATAAAGGGAAGATAATGATCATGTTTAAATCATTGAATTCATGAAAGGTCTTTTCTATATAATCATATAACTCTCTTGTAAAAGTATTAATACTGCATAACATATTTGTTAGCTGAACCTATTGAATACAAGACAAACAATATTATGCTGACTTGTATAATGACACGGACATCCGACACTTGTGATACCGTTGCTCAATCCAAACGAAATCTAAATAGCCTTTACCATCAATTTTAATACTGGGCGGTTTATAGACATGATGAAATTAAAATACACATGCGTAAGAAAATTATGTGCACTTATTATGCATTATTAGCGCTCGACCCGGGTTTCGAACACAGGATCTGTAGAGTACGTGCACGTAATAATAATTATGCAACGTATTTGTCTGTTGAATAAGTGCTAATATAATTTTATCAACTAGGTACTGATTTTAATAAGTGACAGTGTAAAATGTTCGTAGCAAACCAGTCCTTGCGATATTAGAACAATGGCACGTGACAATGAAAGGGTTCATTGTTAATGTGTGAAAATTGTACAAAAGTAACTTGTACAATGTTGAGAAAAAAATTATAATTGAAACTTTTTCATGTGTTAATTATAAAATACGAGTAACGATTCATAATAATTATTGTCTAGTATTTCATTTGTAATTCAACAATAAAGGTCGAGAGGAACAATGTCACTGACATCAATTCTTACAATGATATTATGTGAATTATAACTCTTAACACTAAAAAAAAAAAAAAGTAACTTCACGCCTGTAATCCCCGAAGAGGTAGGCAGAGGAATGCAGAACCACTCCCACG
>DWTO01002820.1:0-13393 GCA_018244755.1 Jemadia pseudognetus
GATCTCAAGAAGAAGCATTTTTGAAAATTAAGGATCTATTACCCGAAAGACGTTTATTGGCCCTGTATAACCCTAGCAGAAACTCAACTTCACATAGACGCTAGCAAGAACGGTTTGGCTGGTATTTTACTTCAACGTAATAATAACGGTCTATTACAACCGGGTTCATACTTTAGCCGTAAAACAACTAGTGAAGAACAAAAATATCACTCCTTTGAACTAAAAACTCTTGCCGTCGTCGCATCTCTAAATAGGTTTCGTGTTTATCTCTTGGGGATACCATTTATAATACAGACTGACTGTAATGCTCTCAGGTCAACGATGACCAAGAAAGACTTAGTTCCTATGATTGCTCGGTGGTGGATCCAATTGCAAGAGTACGACTATACTATAGTATATAGGCCAGGTGCAAGAATGTCTCATGTAGACGCGTTAAGCAGAAACCCAATAGATTCGCAAACTGTTGAATCACATGTACTTGACGTGTTAGCTGTAGACTCGGAACAAGATTGGATCACCACGGTATAATCAGCGGATGAGGGGATAATGCGTATAAAGAGTATACTAAGTGATGGGGATACCAGATATGTGGCAGAGGTATATAAGAATTTTAAACTAAAAAACGGCAGAGTTTATCGTGTAATAGGGGATGATTTGAGATGGTTGGTGCCTAAAGGCGCACGTTGGCAAATAGTTAAAAAGAATCATGATGATATAGGGCATTGCGGATACGAAAAAACCTTGGAATGCGTTAGAAAGAGTTTTTGGTTCGCACGTATTATAAAAATTATAACAAAAATACGTTTCGGATTGTTTAGAATGTGCTCATCATAAAGACCCAGGGGGCAAACGTGAAGGAATTTTAAATCCAATTGAAAAAATAAGCATAACATTTCACACCATCCATGCTGATCACTTGGGACCCTTTATAAAAAGCAAGATTGGGATTTGTTATTTACTTGTCATAATCGATAGCTTCACAAAGTTCATCAACAGTACACCAGTTAGAAATACAAAATTGGTGACGACAATAAAGGTTTTGAAAGACCATATTAGTTTCTTTGATTGTAGTACAATGTGAATGTCAATGGTTCTAGTACAATGTGGATTCTAGTACAATGTGGATTCTAGTACAATGTGGATTCTAGTACAATGTGGATTCTAGTACAATGTGAAATGTAATAATTGATGAAAAAGGAGAATAAATAATCTAAAACCGAAAGATCTCTGGACTTATTGACCGACGTCAATTAAAAATTTCCGCGTTCAAAGAGATTTGAGGGATTTCAAAAGGAACTTTTCAGGCATATACCAACCCTACTTCTCAGGGAAAGCCATATCCTTCGTGGTAACATTTTAAGCATAATTTATCAATTTCTTTGTACATACTCACCTGAATCTTCTTTGCTCTGATTTGCAGGACACATATTACACCTTCCCAATACCTTGATATTTTATCCCTAAATTCGGTACATTCGCGTCGCGCGGACTTTATTTTACTGTCCATGCGGTAAGGCTTCGGAACTGTCTTCCGCCTACCTTAAATGGAATTATTAGATTTGGAAATCTACCTAATTGTTTTAATAGATAGCGAAAGAATATTGTACTTTAAAAAGGTAGGTATGATAATACTGTGTACCTCCAATCGTCCACATATCATAGACGACACTTCAGTGCTGCGACATATGAGCACTAAACGACGTTTGATATTCATCTTTTCCCATCAGACCACCCGAAGGATTTACGGCCCTTTACCCATTTACTTTGCATACTTTTACCCATTTAGCACTTAAAGAGCATTTGATGCGATGATCTCGGACACAAGTAACAGCATGAATATAATCGTCATAATGGGATGCTCGTCTATGCTAAACCATCTGTCGTTTCGAATGTCCCATGTATTAAGACTGCACCTCGAGACGTAACCAAATTGCTTAGGAAATACATATTACTCGTATATCTGATACTGTAGCACTGAGGTTTAATGTGGGTATGTAGTCATTGTATCTAGTACTAATATGGTTCGATCGATTTAGGTAAAAATGTCCGCTAAAGCTTTCAAGTGTATTAAGTAGGTCTGTAAGGGTAATATTTATTTTTGTGTTAATCTAAAAAGAAAACTGATGTAGTCCACATTACAAATAGATTAGAAGAAATCCTACTCAAATATTTTATTAAATACTATACTTGAGGGAATAATAGTATTATTGTATTTACTATCTTGTAAATGTTTAATGACACTTTATTATTTCCTTTTTCTTTACTGAATAAAGTGGTTTAAATTAAGCTTTCATTGTAATCATCTATTGAATATATTGTAAAAGTCACTTTTTCTGTAAAACAGCGTAATCTGTATTTACTCGTATGTGTTAATAAAATAAAATAAAAATAAAATGAAATGTGTTGAATATTATCTTAAAATCCAATAAGTACGTCCTCTTCCGATTTTATCGTAGTAATGTACGTTCATATGCACGTATGTATCTATATTTATATTTAAGTATATAGGTATAGCACTTTATTTGATAAATAATTTTGGTAAAATGTAATAGATTTTTTCGTATGTATACTAACAAAACAAAGCACGTATTGTATGTGTTTAATCTGTGAGCGAAATGTTGATGTGTCGTATCCAAAGAATAATTTCGTTTACCATTTCTAAATTTACATAAATTTCACAACTAGCTACTTTTGAAATCGAAACCGTACAATTGTAGATTAACGTGTACAATAAAGACATCCATCGAAAATAGACTTGTGTTTTAATAGGAGTTTTGGATGTTACTCAAATAATGTATAAGCGGTATTTGTTTGAAATGAATGACGTTTAGAAGAGTACGATCAGTTTATTACGCCATTATAATGTAGGTATACATTATGGTGCCGGCGATCGCAAACCAATCGGACTGCTTTATCACGATGAAAAACTAGTCTTTTGAACTGTAAAAAAATGTGTATTGCACTTTTGTTTCCATATTATTATGCTTAATGTTTTTCATACTTGACCATGACAACAGACCTCGCTTTAATGCATTCATGAAAATTTTGAAGACTGTTGGAGCCATTTTGCTATCAATTAAAAAATTAAACGAATCAATATAATTTGTTAACGTAAATTCAATGGCAAAGTTTAACAAAAAAAAACCATATTAGATAAAAGTTAATTAACTGTTTAGTTACAACAGTAGCATAGAAAACTATGGTTTATTAAGTCTAAATTCTCCATGGCATGAATAGATAAGAGGTTTAGATAGAGGTGTGCCAGTCGATGAAAATAAGCAACTATAGTAGCCTCCCCATCCATCAGAGGAGTCGTGTGAAGTTTTAAACTCAATACATATTAACATTGTATACTAAAGTTATCGCTAATTTCATTGGAGGACTCCCGATTTTGATGGACAGTGAAGACACTACATGTAAGTGCATTGTGTGGTTTCTATAAAATACTACGTGGGTAATGTTGACGTAACTTCGTACCCCATTGTGTGTTTTATGCGTCAATTCTTAGGAGGTATGATCACTTAGGATGATTAAATATATAATATATTCTTGTGTGTGTAGAATAATGCGAAATGATTATTAATTTATAGCGTTTATTAAACAGTTTTTTTTACATTAAGGTAACATACAAAAATTACTTCATAAATATATGGATAGGTAGAAAAATTACGTGATAAAATACTGTCACGCCTAATAACTTAATACAATTAGGTGAAACATACAACACAATTTAATTTTAACAATTTCGTGCACTTAAAACAAACTAAGTTAAAGATCACTGTAACGTTAAACTATAAAATCTCATTCAATTCGGATTTGTACTTGCAGAAAACATTAGGTCATCAACATCGGCAGTGTTTATCAAAACATAGAAACTGGCAAGGCAAGTAATGCGTGCGTACTTTGATCTGATGCATCGCCACTAGCGGCGGGAACAAAACATTGTTTCTTTGTCGTGGGGGAGTTGACAGCGGAAAGAGATACACATCTCGTATTACAACCACGGCTAACTTTGCGCTTCGCGAGTACGACCCACCCGGAGCCTGCGGCACCTACCAACGCAGAGCTTACCTCGGCGGCGTGAATCAATGTCAATGTAAACGATACGGCGTGACAAAGTTAGTTGTAGCTATTAAATGATGTTAGGGAACGGTGTTCGACACGCCGTTACCCACGTGCACTAAGTTAGACAACACGATTCCTTATCGCCAACAATCCATACTAGATAAGACAAACAATGACTCATGCTATGTTAAGGTCGAAGCGAGGACTTGATTATATTACATCGGTGGAGATTATGTGCTCAACTTTAAAGTTATTACTAATATGAATAACTTGTGTTTAAATAATTAACCTCAGACCAATGAGTGCTAATTCAAGTCCCAGTTTCATGGACCGTTGGTAGAATTTGCTTAAAGTAACGGCTTTATCAAAGAATCCGAATCATTGGGCAGTTTGTGTAAACTTTATCGTAAGAACTCAACGAAACATAAAAAGCGTAATGTTGTTTTTAATACTTTTTGTTAATAAGGCAATTTCTTTATTAAACGGAGCGCAGGCTTTTATTATTATAGAAGAGTATTGGGTGAAAATTACATCTGACGATACGCCAAGAGACGCGTCCTGTGTACAAAGTGATGTTTTCTACTTCACAGTAATATATATATATATATATATATCAATTTATGATATACTTTGTATACATCGTAGCGGTAAAAGCAAAACAAAACCATCGTAGAGTATATTCGTGTTCATGTTAATCACATGTTACGTGTATCCAAATGTATAGAAGCTCGTCGCTCGACCCTCGCAGTTCTTCAGCGTTGCCTGCCTCGTCCATGGACTAGACTATTTACACAAAAAGCTTATAATTTACAGCATTGTTAGATGCGGAAGTTCGCGAAAATTATACTACGGAGTTATGTTTACAATGAAGTTCACTTGCAAATCATGTTAGACATTGGGCGCATGGCGTTCGACTGTACATACGCGCGGATATATTTTTTTGATTATGGACACAAGGACGTTCATTTGTACAATGTGATATGTGATATTTATTACAGTCTATGGGTCATAACATCATGACTTGCGGTTACGCGAGATATCTAGGAAGCGGGCGGAATCGTTACTGCGGGAACCGCTACGATAGTGTGAAGCCATCTGAGATTTTTGTATTCGCTTGTCAACTTAATAATATTTAACGTAGTAGTTTTCACCCGATCTCATTGAGGTATAGAGATGAAACAAAGAAACACTACATTAATGGATTAAAAGTGCGCGACGCGAGCTCGCTGCCTGTGTCTATGTCTTACTTTTGACGACTAGTTTTGCCGAGGTCTCGACCTGGCCGGCGGCGGTAGTTGCGCGGCACGTAAAAGTGCCAGTGTCTTCTTCGTAAGTGTTGCCAATGAGCAATACGGCGTTGTTGCCCTCGTAAATCATCTGGAAACAAGTATTATATACGTTTATTTGCTTGTTCTTCTTTAAAGTTATTGGCAGAAATTAGCTATGAATAATTTTTGTATGTTCTTTTAATATTATAAAGTGTCTCGGCCTCGTTGGGCTTGTCAGTTACAAGCGCGACTGCCGGTCGAGAGGTGGGCTTAAATCCCAGGTCGGGTACTATTGGATTTTCATTATGTATTAGTGGCTCGGAGTCTGGATACGTGTCCGATGTATAGGAATAGGCTCACCGTCTAATCCATAGTGGGACGTAAACGTTACTGATGAAAGTGGGAGTGTACTAAATTCCTCTGCCTACATCTTTGGGGATTATAGGCGCGGTTTTACGTATACAATTGAACAATATGGTAAAATAACAAATATTAAATTATTCTATATATCACAAAATATAGTATTTCTCAAAACTGTTAAAATGCATATTTGTTTCCAGCAAATTTAGTTACGTTTCTATCAATCTATTTTTGTGATATACTAATATTATGGGTACACTCACTTGAAAATCTGGAGTCTCAGGTATGAGAGCGCCTTCTCGAAGCCATTGTATAGTAGGTTTTACTTTACTCGTTATGTGCGTTTTGAACTGCGCAGGTTGACCTTCGTAGACAACAATATCACGCAAAGATGTCAGATTTGGCAAATTCTCCGTGTGATCCGGTTGCGTGACTTTCAGTTTTGCAGAAACAGTAACACGACCAGCTGAGTTAAAGGCGACACATTTGTAATCC
Organism: Jemadia pseudognetus; assembly: GCA_018244755.1. NCBI lineage: Eukaryota > Metazoa > Arthropoda > Insecta > Lepidoptera > Hesperiidae > Jemadia > Jemadia pseudognetus. Next base: position 6,189 of record DWTO01002820.1, read on the forward strand.
CCTTCATCTTCAGGGAAAGCTTCAGAAATGCGTAAAGTGTAGTCATCAGCTGTTCTAGACATTTGGAAGTATTTGGATGGTTTTATCAATTTGTCACCCTTATACCACTGAATAGTCGGAGTTGGCTTCCCAGTGACCTTGCAGCTAAATTCAATAGCTTGCCCTTCATTCACTACCTTATCTTTAAGTGGTTCTAGGATTTCTGGTGGAGCATTCGCTGTTTTTGTTTGTGGTTTAGGTTTTTCTTTAGTAGCTGGTGCAGTAACTACACACTCAGCATCACACCTAGCTTCGCCAGCGCTGTTAATTGCAACACACTCATATTTTCCTGAATCTTGAGGATAAGCTTCAAGTATAAGTAGAGTGTATGTACCATCCTCTTCCAAAATTTTGTTTCTTATATCCGGCTGTAGCTTTTTGCCGTTTTTGAGCCAATAAACGTCAATTGGTTTTGTGCCCGTCACTTTTGTATCGAATCTAACTAGCTGACTAGCTGTTACGTTCACGTTTTGTGCAGTTAACGTAAAGCTTGGTGGAATTACACCACCCCTTCCTTGACGTTTACGTTCTTCCACAACAAGATTAGCACTACATTTTGCGGTGCCACCTCTGTTTTCAGCTACCGCTGCAAATACGGCAGAATCCTCGATGAATACGCGTCTTATGATAAGAATTGATTTTGTACTGAAAGTATGTATTTGGAAATCAGGCGAGTTTTTGATTGGGAAATTCTCGCGGTACCATTTTATTGTTGGTAAAGGATCTCCATCAAATTCGACCTCAAATCTAGCTTGCTCATGCTCAAATACACGACATGGTTGCATTTTTTTGGTGAATACGGGAGGATTGCTTGGTTTAACAGGTCCTTCAACTACTCTCTCTTGAGTTTGCGCTTTATGTTCAACTTCAGTTGTTTCAGTAGATGTTATCTTGCGTGTAATTTCTGTATCTCCAACAACTTCTTTTTGAATTTGCTTTTGTTTAGCAACATGTACTTCTTTTCCATGCACTGTAGATTCTGATGGATCCGGGATTCTAGGTTTAACTTTCTTTTGAACTTGCATCTCCACGACTTCTTCTGTTTGTTCCCTGTAATATATATAAGGCATGTTGAAATACTGATTTGAAAAAATGTTATAGGAAGATTTAAGCAATATTCAATATACTTACAAATTATCTTCATATCTTTGTGCCATAGATCTAGCCACAGAACTGCTTGTGACCTTTTCTCCGGGAATAGCATACTGATGTGTGGACTCTCTTAGCCTGCTTTCCTTTACCACCTGTTCATTTTCTAACTCTTGAAGTTTGTTATAATATTCTTCGCTCTTCTTCTTTTTTACTGTTTGTTGCCATTCTGTTTCGGGTTCTCTAATGACTTTAGGCTTCAATTCAGGTCTATGATCAATAACGCCTTGACGTTGCATGACTTGCCTTTCTTCAAATGTTTTTTCCAATTCGGTTTCAGATCGTTGATATTGCGTATTTTCATCATACCAAGCTGTTTACATAATTGACAAAAAGTTTGTTAATTTTTATATTTTTTATGCTAATAAATGTAACTTCAAAACATACCTCGGCAAGAATCCGATGCTAAGCCGGTAGAAGCAGGTGATATAGCGGCAGTCTTAAATCCATGGTCAGGAAAGAGGATTAAGGAAGCAAAGGAGTTTATTTGTGCTTAAGCGGTATGTTGGTGTGTGCTCGAATGGGTGGCGTGTGTTAACGCGTCATATATTTTGTAGCTATTATTTCAAGTAGTTCGTACATAATATGTATTATAATTGAGCAATTACTAATTGCCTGTTAGCCGTCAATAGAATAAGCTTTTTAGTGTATAATATGCAACAGAATACAGGTTTTCGTTTAAGACTAAATACTCACGTCTTGGCGCATTCTTTAGTACACCTCGATAATCATCGTGTCTCGGTATAACTTTTAATTCGGTCGTAGCCAGAGCTTCACCTGCAGAACTTCTAGCAATAACTTCAATTTTTCCAGTATCATATTGTCTTGTTTTTGGTATATCGAAATGATACATTCCATCGTAAGTGAGTTTATATCTTGAACCCTAAAAAGTAACAATAAAATGTACACTGAACAAAATGCTTAATCTTCATAAGTACAAATAGCCATAGGAAATAGCCGACTCATTGAATCTAACCATAAATTGTCGCTATTTTCTTTCTCGTCTTAAACATTCATGCTTATGTTACTTTAAAAAAATATTTATAAGCCTTACATTCTACTGATACATTATTTAAAGAAATTTATATTTACATTAACAATAGTATTGCCATTGATAAGCCACATTACGCGAGGCTTAGGATGACCAGTAACGCGGCAGCAGAACCGTGCCCATTCACCTTCTTCGACGGTAACGGGTTCTGGACGACTGACAAACACGGGCGCCGAACGAGCTTTTGCTTCCTCCACTGCTTGCTCAGGAGCACTAGAAGATTATTACACTTAGACAAATGTAAATTTGCACCATTGGACAAAACACATGCTATATTATGGGCAAACAACTACTGTATTATACATCTGCGCATTCTATTTCAGTATGATACTTACACTTGCCAAGAAGCTTCCATTTCTCTGATCTTTTCAATACTCTTCATGTGTTTTGGCAGTTGCGAGTCATAAACAATGCCTGGTTTGCCAGCGGTCTTAATAACAGCTCTAGTTTCATCCATACCGTAAAGATTAGTTGCACGACATACGTATTCACCACTGTCCTCTGGATACACCCAACCAAAGTTCATTGCCACATAGCCAAAGTCGTAAATCGGCGTAAATCGGTTTTCTGAAATAAGAATTCGTTTTCTTTTTAATAAATATTCGTAATTCGGTTCAAAGATATACAACTTTTCTATAAAAGTTGTATATCGTATCGTAAGTACGTAATCCCTATGGATTACGTTTTACATATATTATGTAAAAGTATTTTATTACTTACTGTGTAATAATGGTTTGCCATTGAAGAACCATTCAACCTTCATGTTAGGATCTCCCACAGGGGCCAACTGACATTCGAATTTAGTAGATTCCATTTCTACTAATGTTGTTTGGCTTTGAATTTGCGTAACAAAGCGCGGTGGTTGTTTCTTATCTACATCATATAGATCATCTTCAGTTAAAAATATTTCCGATGTATATTTTTTAATCGTCGCTTCCATTTGCGTTAAAGCTTCCGATTTCTTCATACCTCGAGGCACTTGGTTTTGTAGAATTATATCCGGCAATTCTGGAACATTAATAATAACATATATACATGTGTTGACGCCTATTTCCACCAATGTCAACGCACCTTATTTGTAAACATGTATCGAGCCATACACTCAACCAATCAACATCTTACACACCAACGTCACAAACTCGTCTCAAACACCCCTCCAGTCACAACACTTTTCAATAGACTACTACTTCACTACATTTTACAGACTGCACACATAATGTTTATTGTCAAAAAAAGGGAAATACAGAAGTTTCCATCCAAAATATCTTTTCTTTTGTTCATCGCGAACAACGTGCACAAATTAAATGCTTATTTTTAGTAATTATCATATTATGAAAAACGTAACATCACTCTTGTAATCCCCGAAGAGATAGGAAGACAAATATACTCCCATGGTTCACCAGTTGCGTTTACGTCCCACTATGGAATATGTGTTGAACCTATATCCATACACATGGACAATTTAGATTCCGACCGAATACTAGAAACTTCTAGTTAGAAAATTCAATAGTGCCGGACCGGGAATTTGAACCCAGGGTGTTTCTTTCGGCCGTCCCACTTGCAACCAAGTCGACCAATGACGCAGTATTATGAACTTTTTATCTGTAAACACTTACGTTTGCATGAAACAGTGCCCTTGGTGAAGTCTTCTCCAAAGTCGTTAACAGCCCGGCATACATATTCTCCGGAGTCCTCAGCATAAACATATAAAATATCAAGTGAGACAAATCCCATATCGTACACAGTGCGATATCTGTGGCCTGAAGGTAAAAGTTTTCCATTACGATACCATTCGATACGCAGTTTTGGATCTTCTTTCGGTTCCACTCTACATTCGAAACGTACAGCTTCGGATTCCTCTACAGTATGTGACTGAATCTGGGTTATAAATTTAGGGGGTGTAGTAACAACCGGTTCCTCTTTAGGTGTATCTGTCACGCGTCCTTTCTCTAATTCCTTGATTTTCTCGCCACTCATACCTTGCGGCAACTGTGATTCAAACACAATATCACGTTTCGCGCTACATGTAATTTTAGCAGTTGTTGTAGCAGATCCCCATTTATTAGTTGCACGACACGTATATTCTCCCGCATCTCTGGCGTATATGTATTCGATATCCAAGGCAATGAAACCAAAGTCATTAAGCATGTGTACACGAGAACCGGTTGCAAAAGGTCTTCCATTATGGAACCAATCAATTCTCATAGTTGGATCACCTACAGGCTCTACTCTACAGTCAAAGTGAATAGGACCACCTTCAGGAACATCAAGATTATCCTTGATTTCCACAGTGAATCTTGGAGGATTTGGTTTTTCGTCTTCGATAGTGATTTCCTCCCGCTTATGTAACGTTTCTTCCAATTTCTGTATACTTTCAGTTCCTGATTTGAAGGAGGATGGCAGCTGAGGCTCAAGAATTATTCCCTGTCTACCTTTGACTTGCAATTTGCATGATACAGTAGCTTCTCCATGGCGGTTAGTTGCTTTGCAAGTGTAAAGACCTGCATCACGTTGGTAGACCCCTCCGATCTCTAATATCACGAACCCGAAATCATTAATAGTTTTAACCCTAGACCCTGTCAAGAGCGCTTTGCCATTGTGGTACCATTCCACTCTCATACTGGAATCATTAACAGGTACCAAACGACATTCGAAGTGAGCTGATGAATTCTCCGAAAGAATGAGATCGGATGGCGTTGTGATAAATTCGGGTGGATTCCCACTTTCAGTTTCGGGTGTAGATATATCCGTAGTACCAGTATAACCTTCAAGTGCAGCAATTTTATCAATAGTTCCTTCCATACCTTTCGGTAACTGAGATTCCAATATGATGTTCCTTTTGCCTTGTACTTTCATGGTGGCTGTAGTGACTGCCTCGCCATAGTTATTATAGGCTCTACATAAATATTCGCCTGAGTCTTCTGGATAAGTAGGTGATATTTCAAGAATAACGAATCCAAAATCGCAGAAAGTTCTGAATCTGGATCCTGCCTTAAGAGATTTTCCATTCCAATACCATTCCACCTAAAAATACAAAAATACAATTGTTTATACAATTTTCATTTCTGATAATTTAATAGCAAAAAATTGTTCTACGACAATTAAATGAATATTTTTAAAGGTTGTCAAACTGATATTCTACAGGACTCAAATTTACCTTTAATTGAGGGTCATCAGTAGGTGTCAAACGAGCTTCAAAGTGCGCATTTTCTCCTTCCCTTAGGTTTTCTATATTTGATAGTGGAACTGTAAATACTGGAGCTTTTCCCCGTTTCTCTTCTACTGTGGTGTCCTTCCTGCGTATCATAGAATCTTCCAGGGTTTGCAATTTTTCTAATCCACCCTCCATGCCCTTGAACAAAAATAAATATTTTAAATGTTTAATACATACGTCTTGTTCGATGAAGCTCTGTGCCTACTAAACAATAATAATTTCACATTATTATTAAAAAACTCATAAGGCGATCAAATGGCCGAGTCACTGGATATTTCATATTTATTTTCATCGATTTTTAAATTACCTCACATAGTCGTTAAATATTCTTCTATTTTAATTTATTTCCCTTCTTATCTTTTGTCTGTTAGGGTTTTCTTGTATTTTGTTTAAAATACATCATTGTAAAGGTTGATTATACGAATAGAAATTCTACAATAAAGTTAATTATGTCAAGTTAAATGTTGACTGCCTAGCTGGTCGTGTGGTTATAAGCGCGATTGTCGCTCAAAGAGTGTTGAATTCAAATCCCGGATCGGGTACTAGTGGATTTTTCTAACTTGTAATTTCTAGTAATAGCTCAGAATCTGGATTTCAGTTCGGTGTATAGCAATAGGCTCATCACATATTCCATGATGGGATGGAATTCTAATTTCTATGAAACATAATACCTATGTATTACTTACCCGCGGGAGTTGCGAGTCCAAGATTAAATTTTCTTTCGAAGTACACTTCAGTGTCGCTTTCGTGGAGTCTCTGCCTAATTTATTTGTGGCAATACATTCGTATTCTCCAGAATTTTCTTCGTAACAATATAATATGTCTAATATAACAATGCCAAAGTCATGGAAGGTTCTATATCGGTGTCCGTGTGGTAATTTTTTGCCATTATAGAACCACTCAACTTTCAAGTCCGGATCATCTACTGGAGTTAAGCGTGCCTCAAAGTGTGCACTTTGACCTTCCACTAACTTAGTAACATCTTGTATTTGCGTGATAAACTTAGGTGGTTCTGCAGATGCAGGTGCAGGAGCCTGATGTTGCATTCCTTGTAGGCTTTCTAATTCTCTAATTTTAGCCAGAGAATCGGGCTGCAAGGTATCCAAATAAACACCACTTCTTCCATAGCAGTTAATTGTAGCTTTTGTGAAGTCTTCGCCATATTTATTGTAAGCACGGCAGACATATTCGCCGGTATCATGATTTTGAGTATAAGCTATATCTAAAACAACAAAACCGAAATCGGAGACAGTTTTGATTCTTGTAGAGTGACGGAGAGGTTGTCCATTATGATACCATTCAATCTTCATATCAGGATCATCTACGGGTACCACAGTACATTCAAAGTGCGCTGACTGGCCGTCTTTGAGGCCTTCTATACTTTGTATATGCGTAGTAAACCTAGGCTTTTGTCCTTTGCTCTTGTCTACACATTCAAGCCTCACACTTATTTCTGCTTGTCCCCATTTATTTGTAGCACGGCAAGAATATATTCCTGAGTCTGTTGTTTTCGTACCCAAAATCTCTAAGACAACCATACCAAATGCATAGACAGTACGAATACGATGACTGGCCTCAATTGTTTTACCATTATAGAACCATTCAATCACCATGCTTTGATCTCCAGTAGGGATTAAAGAAGCTTCATAGTGCGCTATTTGACCCTCGCTGATATCAAGAATGTCCTGGAAGACTGTGGTGAACTCTGGTGCTCTACCCGTATCGTCCTCCGGACCTTGACCTGGTTCTCTT
>DWTO01002821.1:0-13393 GCA_018244755.1 Jemadia pseudognetus
CGCCATTGTTATAGATGGATTCTATTGATGATATATGTATATTCATACTTAAACATAATATCACGCCTGTGATTCTCGGAGAGCTAGACAGAGGAGTGTAGTACATTCTCATGTTTCACCAGTTACGTTCGCGTCCTACTATACTATAGCATAGGTGGTGAGCCTATTGTCATGCACTGAGCAAAAGTCCAGATTCTGAGCCACTACTAGAAATTCCTACTAGAAAATCTAACTTAGAAAAATCCAATAGGAGCCGGGATTTGAACCCAGGAGCTCTCGATCAGCATCGCGCGTTCAAAGACCCGACCGACGAGGCAGTCAATATTTAAATTGACATATGTATAGATAGAAAAACGTTTATTTCGCCCACGCAACGAACAAACATAAAACAAGTAACAATTACAACAAGACTATAAACTAACACACATTGACAAGTAAATTAATTATATATTTATCGACGAAACTGGACCCGCTCAGCCTTGGACGTAGAGCACGACGACCGCTGATTTTGTGTGGAATCCACTATTGGAATGTTAATGAATGTTAATGTTGAATGGAATGTTCTCGAATTGTTTTTCTGTTCGCCGGTACTTCATGTGTGACCCGCAGGTGGACTACGTGTTCCTCGTGGGCGTGGGCGGCGGGGTCCCGCACTACGCGGACTACTCGCGGCACGTGAGGCTCGGTGACGTAGTCGTGTCGACGCCGGCGCCGGACTTGCCCGACAAGTAATATATCTACATTTATATACGATTGAATTCTACGTAACTGAATAGTTTCTGGCGCACGGACGGCATTAAATCATTCATATGTATGAAACTAGTATTGGAAATACTGAATAGCTGTACTTCCCTGTGCCTTATGAATAAAACATACATTTTTACCCAATTGTCCGTGTCGAGAAGCATAGTCATCATCAGCTTACTGCAGTCCAATGTTGGACATAGATCTTCTCTGTAGGGTTATGGCCATAATTCCCACTTTGGGAGTGCGGGTTGGGGATCGCAGAGCACAGCTTTTCGTCCATAGGCTACTTAGTCTAGGCAGACCACGCCATACCGCGACCTGCCGTCGCCGTGATTAGTCTTAGTCGCCTCTTACGAGACTATCTCAAACTACAACGTGTCGTAAGAGGCGACTAATGGCAGATCGCGGTGTGGCGAACTATAAATAATAGCTAGATTAACGACGAATGCTCACTGAACTGGCATTAAGGGCACCCAATCAAATAGACCGGCTCGGAGAGTAACCGATATATTAGTACGTTTCAATTGTTTAATGGTAAGAGGAAGTTCGAGCACTGTTGTTACAAAACAATTGGAAAGAACGAATGTACCTTATCGAAATATGCTAAATTTCTATTTCAACACTAGATTTACTGAGACAATTTGACACATTTAAAATGCAAGAGAAATAGATATGTAAGAAAGAGCCTTTGCAAAACATTTTTTACATGTAAACTCTGTTTTTGAAATACATTATCCGCAAAGATTTTTATTTCAATTAGTGCACAGTCTTTAACATCTCATTCCATTTTGGCACAGTCCGTAAATGTAGCGTTAAATACGATCAAAACATGCTCTGCTCACCGAGACCGGTATTTGAAAGGGCTCTAACTGCCCTGATCCTACAGTGATATAGGTAAGTTGCCAATTTTCATGAGCGGCAGGCATCGCTTCTGCTTGTCTAGTCCTTTGCTACTCGATTTTCTTCACATCGACAAAATTCATCGTCATTATGTCAGATGTTTGTCTGTTCTTTCGTCGAAATTAAACGTCTCTTACATAAAGGAGCATGACGACTTTGTATGGACACTTGGGCATAAAAAAAATTAACGTCTATTCAAATACACATTCTTCTGTAATACTTAAGGTTTTTATGGAACTGAAGATGATATTATTATAGGTTAAGTCGATTTTGACAGTTATAAATATGTAGATCTTATTATTTTACAACTAGAACGAAAATATTTTATTATTTTAACTCAGATTATATATTTTCACGGATATTTATTATTTGAGGAATTCTTAGACAGGTACGGCATTAGGTAGATATTCCAAGAAATCAAGTTATTTTTATTATTTACTATATCTTATTCAGTATAACTTTGAGTTATAATGTCATTTGGAAATTCCGCTGGTGGATTAATATTATTCATACCTCGCCCAACAGAGATACCACATCAAGGTCATAGCACGCGCACAATATCCTAATGTACGACGGCCTATCTGTCAATTACATCAGTAACCATTATACCTTGTGTTCCAGACGTGTTGCAATCTCTTAATATAAATATTGGCGTCTGCTATCATGTCTGGATTTTATTCTCCCTCTTATTTGTTTGCTTTGAATTACACCATAAACATTTATATATTTTGATATAAATAAAAAATACTGTATATATGTAGTAATAACCTTTTTAAAATTCAACTTCAACAATTTACTTCAACAATTAATTTTTAATCCACGTAAATGGCCGCTCCCAATAAAAGTCGTTGCAAGAGTAGAATATTGTTTTTTTTTAAATTATACAGTTAATGTTATTGAATTCATAATCAAATTAGCAGTGCACGTACGAGATGTGTACAATCAACAGTAGAGCAGACATTGTCTCAATTTCCATTATCCCCCCACTCGCGACCTATCGCACCTTGTTATTGCCTCAATAAGTGCTTGAACAATTCAAGTCATTCTATTCCTATTAATGGTTCACTGGTGTCATTGAATATTATTTTACACAGATTTATAAGAAAACGCTATTCACGTACGTCATAAACTGTGACTGAAATACAATGTGTTATGTACACATTCAATGTTTGCACGATAACACTATCGGCTGGTTTCTTGTTATTATAATTGTCCTCAAGCCTCAAGTAGAATTTAAACACTGGTTGTTCTTTGTATTGTAATTGTCCTTTGACAAGTTTGTCCTTAATGTGAGGCTGCGGCTTCACCGTTTGCTAATTTACTTTCCTTCCATACCAACCTGTTCCAACGGTCGTTTTATCACATTTCGGTTATATTTGTTTAATTGTTTTATTTGCTCTTTATTGGTACACCGCAACAGGCAATACAAAGGGCGAATTTAATACCTAAACGCATTCCCCACCGGTCAACCCTTGGAGAATATTAAAAAATATAAAATCAAAATGGTGGATGAGGAAAGTTAAAAATAAGAATAAATACAAATGTATAAAACATGATAAGAAATATATAATACTAAAGTTAACGGTTATGGTGTTTAGTGATAAACTTCCACCTTGTGTATACGCGTCATGTTTTGAATATTGGTTTAATATTCAACCTATAGACAAATTGCATTAGAAAAAATGTACGCTAAGAACAGCCATCCCTTTCAAAAATAATTATAAAATTTACGAATTTAAGAAGTATCTTAAATTCGTCATCGGCCTGTTGTAACCACTGTTGGACTAAGGCCCATCCCCTGAGGGGTTATGTGACAAAAAGTGTAGAAAAGTTCAAAAGTTTTGTGTTCTTTCAATAAATAGTTTGTGCTATGAAATCAAGGGATTATGTTAGTTCAGATCATGGAAAAGACATTTGATCAGGAACATACGCAGACTATAGAGGGAAAAATTTGTGTATTTGCATTCTTGTTCTTTATCAAGGTAAAAGTTTTAACAGGGAATAGTGTGTGCGGGGAATGTTTTCAAACAAACCAACTATAATCACAATGCGAGCTATTTAACTATACGTAAGTGGGTACTTGAGAAACAAACAAACAACTATTGTATTTCTAAAATAACACACAGCAAATATTTTATTTCTATACGGTAAACATATGTTTACAATAGTAAGATTACTCGTTAAGTTCGCCATAGCATTGAATTCTTTTATATCACGTAAGATCATCTTCAGACCATTACAACTTGAAAGGTTTCTTGGGTGTTAAATTTAAAAAAAAATCCTTTGTGATATTTTCACCTATAGGATTTACTAAACTTCAAATTGACGTAAGTTAATTGGCTCTATTGAAATCGTTGACCGTCTAAACATTTTGTTTTTAATTTTTTTACTGATAAAACGTGGAAGTTGTACTACATTCCTCTACCTACATTTAAGGGAGAACAGGCGTGATGATACTGTTTTATGGTCAGGTAACATATTCTTCTCTGACTGGTACCTGAAGATGCAATATAATGTAAGTTCGTTAATTCGTCGGTCTTCTTATTAGTTGTGACATCCTTAAAGATATGGGAGTATATAGACGCGTAGAATTCGCAAATGTTGGCAGTAAAGAGGATGTGGCTGATGGTTATTGCTAATACATAACCAATAAAATAAATATTGATCTGAAAGCGAACGCCCTAGCATTATTTATCCTTCTATGGAAAGTTGGGTTGCTGCAGCGTAAAGATATTATACTTCCTCAAGTTCCTACTGTATACGGGATTCCCGCTTGGCCAATAATAATTATTCTATTTTGTAGATACGTGTACATATTCTGTGAGAAGGCGGAACGCAACGACAAAGGTGGCTGGGATTACGAGGTGAAGCCCTACAAGCCGGATAACTTCCTGCTGCAAGAGATCGCCATTAAGCTCGCAAGCACTCGCGCCCCGTGGCACAACTATGTCAACGAAGGTAAGTCAACTTTCTTATTGTAACCGAACATTTACCTACCGACTTATGACAAACTGTAGCTACATATATGGAAAGATTGTCAATTTGATTCATGAAACTCTATGACGACCAATGAATGTGTTAAACGTTTTTTTAAATAGTGATTACTAAACACATTAATTACGTGTCGCGGGAAGAGATTAGCGCCTATAGCGAACCCTATATGGGTGGGTAAACTGGGAATTAACGTCGATGTAACATATGACGGCCACAATTCACACCCAACTAAGCATTGTTGTATGAACCTTTCGGGGCAGAAGTTAATGTATTGAAGCATCATCGATGATTTGAATGTTTGTGTTGGTAATATTGTTATTAATAGTGTTATAAACTTGCAAATTAATTATTACAGAACCATTTTGAACATTATCATGTTTATCAGAATTCTGCTGTGTAACGGTAGAATTTGAATTTGAACTAGTCTCAAGCGTTCCATACATGTATTCGATTAACAATGTCCTTAATTTTAAATTCGACTTATATCATTTTCCTGTGCTAACGCTGTGAGAATGACATTGAAATAAACAATACAATATTAAATATGTAAATTGAAGACACTCATTACTTGTCAGTAATATCTAATATTTTTTAATGTGTTAATGTTGACAATTGTCTTGTTGTATTTTTTATTATATATTGTTTTCTGGACTCTTTCGACGGTGTAACTAAGCTATTTGACTTCACAGGGTATTTATCGAATCGTACTTACCATTTAATGAATTCGGTGAACAATAAAATATTTACTGTTCTGTAACAACTCGTTCCTTCCTGTACAGATTTCACTATCTTCATCGAACACTGAACTGGATGTGATTATACGTTGTGAAATCACTCATATATAGAATTTAATTGCCCTTCGTTGACTTCGGAACCACTTAAACGCAAAGTGTGTTATAATCGACCTGACTCGTTAAGTGGTTATTTTAAGACTCCCTTCCTCATGACTAAACATTTGACGTTCGTTCTTTAGAATTTACACGTTTTCTGTGTTGTTATTGTAAAAACTCATGCGGCGATAGTGAATGCGGGAATACTAATCGCTTGAATCATTATAAGAAAATGTGTTAGTGTAAGGGTTTTGTTACATTTGTCCTATTGGAATTTTTTTACCTTACCATCGATTCAACCGTAAAAATTGATTGTTATCTTTATATAAGAAAAAAAACAAACAATGATGAACAGATGTATTCATGTTGTTTCCAGTACTTTATTTATGAAAAAATATCGCTGCACTTAATCGTCAAACAGTTTTTATTGATTTCAACTCCAACTTGGTTGGTGGGAGAAACAAGAGAGGGTATTCATCATCAGGTTTGAACCGAAAAGAAAGCATTAAAACGTTTAATACCTTTAATACAATTTCTTCTAGGAATTTTTTAAGTAAACAAATTTCTGGGAATTTTTTAAGAAGTGTTCGCGATACATTTCGAATTCAAATATCATTTAATCAAAATTGGTTCATTAGAACACTTTGTACGTCAACATGAAACTACCACCGCTTCGGAAAAGGCCTCGCTATTGACAATTAGCGGCGAAAGAGACTCCATAGGTGTGTTACTGCATAGGTGTGATACATTGGTGATTGTTGAAACGTCGGTCATATCTGTGGTGTTTGAAGGACTGGAGCGGCTGCGCGGCGTGCCGGGGCGCTGGGAGCCGCCGGCGGGCGCCACGGACCGCCTGTGCGTGGACGTGGGCGACGGCGCCTACATCGAGGTGTCGCACCCCGCGCCGCTCGGGGACCACACGTGAGCCTCGCTAATCATTTCACGTATCACTGTTGACCAACATATCGCTGCTTCAAAACAAAAGGGACACGATTCAAGAATATTCAAAATCCCTTTTCTTGTAAAAATTCAAATTTTTGTCAATTATATTTTCATAATTTAACAAGATTCCCATAAATTTCGCACTGTAAGCAATAAAAAAACGACTAACGTCTTTTTTGTATTTTCGTAAAATTTTAAATTATTTTTTTTGTAAATTACGTATATAATAAGATATTGTAAAAAATTAAATTTTTCTAGCCCCAAAATCAGCAATGGAAAAAAGGTGTTTGAAATTGAATTATTTTCTATCCCAAGATCTATATTGTATTCTATAAATTAAACTCTGCAGTACTAATAGCGATCGAGATTTTGAAAAAAAAACCACAAAAATGTCATTTAATTTTCAATGAGCTATCGTTTGTAATAATTACTGAATGAACTATAAAACTAAAATTGATTCATACAATGAGGATACGTATTCTTATTCACATATACATTGTTATCGTACCTACATTTGGGTTTTTTTCTATTGTTGTGAGTAATGAGCAGGGCCATCTTTAACGCGCGCGTCCGCACTTTACCTACCTGCACCAATAAATGTTGTCCTTATGCGATCATCATGATATTGCATTTATTGCCAAACGTGACAAACTCCCCAGGTTCGCCTAAGCTATGACAGCAGTAAGTCTAAAGTTAGGAGTTCCCCACGCTGATTTAACACCTATGTATTAATATTAAGCCTGCTTGAAACAATTGTTTAAATTATTTTCCCGATGTATTATAATAATCGTCATCAACTCTTTAAATTTTCCCGCTGTTGGAAAAGGGTCTTCTTTTAGAATGAGAGGAGTTAAGTCAATAGTCCACCATACAGGTCACGCGTGTGGTGGGAGGAGGCTTCACGCGCCTTAGGGCACATTTTTATTGGTCGATAACACGGTCGATATAAAGCATGCGGGGACTCCTCGCAGGCGGGATAACGACCAATTATTTAATTGCAAAATGCATATTTGCATTTGATACTGTAATACGTCATGTAGGCAACGGTAGATCGTGTAGGGATAGGCAGTGAGCACCGAGCAAGTTTAAAAAAAGTTTAAATTACGCCTGTACTCCCCAGAGAGGTGAGCAGAGTATACATATAGAGTTGAAATATTCAAAATAAAAGAATAGTGATGAATGTGAAGTGTATGACTAAATGGCGCTATGTGTACGTTCATGATACCACAGAATGTTTCATAGTTACACGTTAATTAATTAAACCGCAAATTACACGCCAGTAGTGCGGCCGCTGTGCTCTCCCCGTCGCGTGGCGTAGCGTAACGTGTCGGTGCGGGCGAGGTCGCGGCGCTTTCCGTTTGAAACGAATGATTGTGCTCATCACACAAGTATTCATTCTGAGTGGGAATCGAACCCACGAGCCCTGGCGCAACAGTCAGGTTCACTAAACACTGCCAGTCCAATCAGTATCACGGTTTAACCCTTCTCAGAGTCTTTTTGCACACTTTTGAACACAAGTCTGAGAGGAGACTTATGTGTAATAGTGGTACTTACGATAAAAAGGATTAATGGTGATAATAGTGTTCCTCTAGAGCACGTTAACGAAATAACGTGATTTGGCGTCAGGTCGGGCATGCGTGTGCACTGCGCGCCCGTGGCTGGCGGGCGCGCCGTGGCGGGCGCGGGCGAGGCGCGCGCGGCCTTCGCGGCGCACGCGCGCGCGCGCGCCTACGACTGCGAGCTGGACGCCGTGCTCGACAGCGTCGTCGGCAACCGCAAGGACTGCTTCCTCTCCATCCGCGGTAACATAGCCCACGTTATACGTACTTGATGTTCAGTTGGACCTCACTGTGTAATCATAACAAACATCAGATTAAACCCGATGTTTGTTACTACTGCACAGTGCAACAGATTACAAGCTTGATGTTACATATTTACAAAAAATCTAATGTCAATCAATTTAATTGAATCAATTGAAACTACGAGTGCAGATGTAACTAATTATGATGATGTTATGTATGTTGTGCGTGCAGGCATCGCGGACTACCGCGACGGCACGCGCGGCAAGGAGTGGCAGGCGCACGCGGCGCTGGCCGCGGCCGCCGTCATGAAGGCCATTATCGCCGACATGGAACCGCCCACTGACTAACCACGTCAAGCGGAGTGCACCCCGAAACTAATTGCACCACACTGCTGTCTACGCACGGTGTCTGAAAACACATTTACTTTAGTTAACTTGCAACGCGGAACATGAGTCGTGTGCAAATATTATGTGCAATATTTCATCAGTGAAAGTACTAGCAAGCCGTAGGTAAAGCCACGAACGAGCTCGCACGATTTGAACGTACATGTTTTGAAATTCGAATTTGTTCGGTGATGTATTAATAGCGCGGAAACAGTTGTTAGATTTATTGAGAAGCCAGTGTAATGCAGTTAGTTTCACACTGCTTTCGCAGTGTAACCCCATCGCTACTTTAGCGACGTTGAGAAGAGGCACACTCTTGTCCGTTTCACATATCGAGGCCTAGCAATAAACCCGTCGTGAATTGACCTGTGTTAAGAATATTTCCTATTATTATCTACGTCATCGACTTTCATGAATTAACTGGAAGAATTGTAAATCGCGCTTTACTGTGTGCGATTCAAATCACCTCAATATTGAGACCTTGAAATTATTTCAATCATTAACAATGACGATCTCAGACTTTGTAATTAGTCGGTTTAAAGTCGGGAATATTTTCCAGTGTTGTTTGCAACGAAAGATATAACATTCCGATTGCTAGTTAAAATTTTCTAATCAAATTTTTTCTTACCTCGTTAAAATTCAATATAATATTAGATTGTCAAGCATAAGTTTCATACTAACAATAAGAATGATACATTTTCAACAACATGATATTATCATTAGGGATCTACTAGTGCGTGTAAATCAATATTATTGTCGTTTAAACGGCAAGTAGTTTGGTAGTTTATAACTAATCGACCAATAGAGCATCTACAATTAACATATTTATTTCATATACTACTGTTATTTATTAATGTTATTCAAATGACTACTTTTATAATTAGGTATAACTCATCACGTTATTAAGAGGGGTGAATCGTTTTAGAAAACTAAATTACAGGTATTCTTGCCTTGATATTTGGCTGTTAGAATTAATTATAGATTTTGTCTTTTCTATAGATTGTAGGTGATCAATTTTACACGAGATTCTAGTGTTTATAATTTTTATTAGTAGATTTGAACAATAGCTACAGTTTCTTAAGTTGTTAGTAGCTAGGCTGATTTCCTTTCCTTTTGCCATTTCATACAAACTTCTCATAGCATATAAACACAGCAACTAGGAAGGCAAGCCGAGCTCAATTAAAAACAGTCTTCCCTGCTTTTTATACATTTTTGTAAAAGTTTTATCCATTTACATATTGTTAATGATGAGTCCTATCCATATTGTGTTCATTGAACTGGCATTTATATTTATCCATTGTATAAATGTGTTCATTGTTCAGTTTTACATTAGACTATAGTGGCTAAATAAACAAGTGTAATGTCATCTATTGACCAATTCTTGCGACAATGGTGTGAAGACACGTAACCAATTAAACTGTAGGTACTAATTTTCTATGTCAATAGTTATATAAAAGTTACCAAAGTTAAAAAAACAATCTTCTTTTAAGAAGTAAATTATGATTTTATGACATTATAAAACAATTATTTATTAAATCAATTCTTATACACACAAACAAGGCCTTTACAGTTTACTGTTGGTTGTTGTATTGTTGCTGTACCACACATATTGTATGGTTTATAAATTATATTGTACTGTTTCACTGCCATAAGTGGCCTATTTTAGAAATAAGTTTGTTGTAAACACATGTTTGTGGTTAAACTAGTTATGACCAAAGTAAAAATGTTTGAATATTTCTACACAGGTCTAGTCACCTGAAGTTTAAAGTGTGAACATTAGATATTTATTTACACCCATTAGCTAGTATTTATTGACGTTAAAATGAGCATGTTGTCTAATATATCTTGTTCTGTAGCTGTATTTTACATTTTCAATATTAATTGTGTGAATTTACACTGAACGCTTTAGGTTACGACTATTGTCTTGTAACTGAAACTTTCATTTAATGTTGTATCATCATGTGCCATTAATTTAGTGTTTGTCTTTGTAATCATATTTTTACATGATGAAAATGTTCTTTATGAAGAATAACTGATTTGTTTCCTATTAATGCTTAAATAATTTACCTTTCTGTATATTTGAAGTATATCTACTGTGGCTTGTTACTGTATCTTGTTGCATATTGTATTTCTTTGTAATCGCACAAAATAAATTATTATAATTGAAAAATAGTTTTAATTACTAAAATCAACAAATGGCAATTTTAATGGAATTCAATAAGAAATAATTGTTTCAATTAGTTAAACATATATTTACACTACTTAAACATTTAAATAATGTCAAAGAAAAATTAAACTACCACAGACCCTAAACGTCACTTTCACATTGTAATATATGTGAGAAAGCAGGTCATCAATCTGGAACAAATTGTATTTAATTAACAAAGAGTTAATTCATAGAACAATCAAAACAAAGAATTATAATTAACTGTTATACACAGTAAATCACTGTTATTATAATTTGAAATATTTATGTTATACACTGTTAGAACACAACAAAATACCAAAACCAGTTAGTTAAATATCATATTAATTGTCTATGGATCAAAAAGACAAAACAATCACTTTACTCTTCACAACATTTTATACTCACTGTATATTTTAATGTAACCTTATCTTCATTCTGAAAAATAAAGAAATATTGTTACAAAGGTAAGACATGTATTTCACAAGCCAACAAACATATATTGACACTGTGTGGCCCCTGAGGTTAATGTGCATAGACATTTAGGTAAAACCCCACCCATTATCAAGTATACGGGTAGCAAATTGGATTATATTGCTAATTTATTTGTGTGCACATGGTTATTTTGCCCTGATTGTGTTATTGTTATAAACACCATTGGAAGTTTATTGATACTAAGGGGAATCTGTGCATATTGAAAAACATGTGACAATGATCTATAGTATAATATATTCATATTTTGTTTATTTGCAACTACTGTATTGAGGTCAGTTGTCTATTAGTGGTAAATAAGTACTACTGCACAAGTGTAAAGTAAACCAAGTATCATAAAGTAACCAAATACAACATTTTTTACTTTCAGTGGTTTATGTTGTATTGTAAACTTTCCCCAAATATTGTCATTAATAGTCATTGCTAAATATTTTTTCATTGTCTTTAATAGTTATCAATGTCAGTTTGTTATAGGGTTGCCAACTACAAATTTCAAAAATTTAGATTTGAACTTGGGAAAATCAGGGAAAATTAGTATAAAAACAGGATTTAATAATACAGTAGCAATAGTTGATTATTATGTCATAAAAGTAAGGTATATGAAACTCAAGTAATAATAATATTTATACATATTGTGGTGTGCATATTTTAAACTCCATGACCTTATCAGAATGTTTTTAAACAACCACAATGCCGCTTAACAATCATCCAAGATTTCTCAGGACACTACAAAAACCAGGTTGTCCTCGGAAAACAAGATGGTTGGCAACTATAGTTTAGAGTAATTTTGAATTTATATTCAAATTACAAGGCATTCCATCACATTACATAAATAAATCGTTATTAATGGTACAATAATTGTATTTCACCTTCCCATAAATAGTAAAGTTATACTTAAAGTTACCTATTATGTGTCATGTAATACAACAATTTAATGTAGTTACGACAACGTTAACTAAATTAACAGACATCTACATTGACCTTACATTAGTAATTTTTGATCAGTCAACCAAAGATTTAGGATATTTTAGTAAATATTGCAATATCTATCATTCAAAAATTCTTTAATAATTAAAGAGTTTTAGTGTTCAATAAAATAAAATGATCAAAAATTATTCATGTAATAAGCATTCTCAAACAATTGATACACTGACAGTCACAGGTTAGTTCACTTGAGATATAAATATGTTATTCTGCTGGCTTGTATTTTTTCATTTTAAGCCTACAGACGTAAGTTAAATTAAGCACAATGATTATATAATTTTATTAGTTGGTACATAGTGCAAACACAAAAGCAATATAACAATATGAAATTCTGTTACTTGAATCAGTCTTAGAAGCATAGCGTTCTTGTTTGGCCACCTATGTTATTGTTGACTTTCTACAATATTAAACAATATTCATCAATTACATGTTTTAAGTTTTAATATATCACAAATGATAGAAATAACACTGGTTTAACAAATTACAGTAAGGTTTAAAAATTAATATCAACATTGTTACATTGATAGTGCATATTACATTCTATTGACAGGAAAACATTCATTCATACTAGAATTAATCAGTTCAAAAAAATTAATAAAACCATCATAAACTTGCAAATGTTTAACTGCATCACTCACCAACATATTTGACTTCATCAAAGGCCTTCCTAGCTTTTTTGAGTTCCTCGTTCATCGTAAGCAGATCCTTGACACGGGCATATTTTCGAGGGTCCTTGCGAACTAGAAAAATTATATCCTCTACTTGCACTCTTCCAGTTCTCCCTACCTCCATTGCTCTGGAAATGAATATTTAAAGTATTATAAATTAATTGGCAGTACATTAAGGAAACACTTTGTACACTTTGTAAATTAAATCATGTTTCTTCCCCCAACTAATGAAAGCCTAAGGTTACTTCATAAACAAATTCATTATAAAGAGATAGTGTTTAGTAGACAGATACTGTTTAGTAAAACTTTTTGGGAACTTTTTAAACATAGTTGTTTATAGTAATTAGTGATTTTGGTTTACAATTACATTCAGTAAATTTAATATATCATTTTTCTGATCACCAAAATGTAATACAGTAGAACCTCTGTAAGTCAATCTTCGAGGGAGCCATTAAAAAGTGTCAGT
>DWTO01002822.1:0-13392 GCA_018244755.1 Jemadia pseudognetus
AATTTAGCGAGCTCGACCGGGAACCGAACTGAGACAATGCCGCGCCGTTTCGTTCGCCGTGACTCACCAGACGAGGATACGCCAGCTATTTATATTTATGCGACAGTCTTATAGCATATTCAGACACATTTTCAAGTGCTAACAAGCAAATAGTAATTGTGGGTAAAGCTGATAAAATACTTTCTCTATGTGGCTGGGTTAAAAATCCACAAGATTATTTTTTTTTAGGTAAATAAAACTAATAAATCAACCTCGACTTGGTCTATTACCTATTATACCAACGTAGGACAATTTTACTATAGAAGCATACAAATTATTGTTAATAACGTTTAACAATTTTATGATGTAGACCTATATATAGATAGACCTGTCTTATTCGTTAAACCCCTGGACTCATCACAATATGTCGGATTCAACGGGTTGTCCACCACTTACATAATATATCTATGTAGCGAACTTCCCGTTGGCCTGCGCACGCGCATATCAATGAGTTAGCGAGGATTAGGGCGAGGAGAGGGGCAGAAGCGGGGTGGGGGCAGGAGCCAAGGTATTAATCATCGCGTATTGAACGGGTTTCTGTGACATGCGGGCGAGAATTTAAATTGCGAGCATGGTTTCCTCGTGAATCCACAAAGACTTAAAATACTTACGCACTGATTGGTAAAATTGGGTGATAATGTCATAATACACGTTTAAAAAACTACATTAACCAATTCGAAAGTGCTCCTCTATTTAAGACATACTTTTCTAATTTTTTTAATAAAAAGGCATAGAAGAGTGCCAGCCTACTCTCATGGTATGTGGTCGCCGTTACCTACAGACATCTGCAACATCAGACAAGTTATAGATGTGCTGAATAGATATGATAAATATCCTGTGGCTATACGATACGGAACTAACATTAGAGTATTTCATTTCTACAAGATCACGATTTCTTCAGCGCAACGACTGAGGAAACTTCTGGACGACGACTGAATTCCACTGTCGGGTGTTAAGAACTTTGAGAGTAGATGACAAGGCTAGGATTACGAGAACTAAGACGGGCTAATAAAAGCAAATATAATTATGTCTTTACAAAAAAGAATTACATTATCTTTCCAGACTTCACTGTTACATAGCCAGATCTAAGAGACGAAACATTGAAGTAAAATAAATACGATTATATACTAGAATATATAAAGTTTACAGTTCGAACCTTCTCGTACCTATATAACATTATATTAGTAACTCAAAACGAAAAAATAATGAGAATCTTTAATTGAAGATCGCCATAATACTAGTGCAATAGTTTTAATAGGTAGTAGTTTTAGCACTGTTATCAGCTGCCAATAAAGCGAGCAACGCCGTGGGCCGAGACATGTGAATAAGAAAGGTGATCGACCGCGGAGCTGCTATCAGCATCCCATTGTACCGTGGAGTGTGAACTGCAATTACCATTATACGCAATATCAATGAACCGACCAATTGCATTCATATGGCCTACGCTTCGTTAACTTTTACTTCGACCGACGTGAGTACCTGGTAAATCCCTCGTTCCAAATTTACATTTCCCCAAACCGAGCCGACATACGACCTTCCTACCACCTGGCCTACTCTGCGCTATCTTATAAATATTC
The DNA here is from genome assembly GCA_018244755.1 of Jemadia pseudognetus. Lineage (NCBI taxonomy): Eukaryota > Metazoa > Arthropoda > Insecta > Lepidoptera > Hesperiidae > Jemadia > Jemadia pseudognetus. The sequence continues at coordinate 1,617 of DWTO01002822.1, forward strand.
GTCACAATACATTATTATGTATGGTCTGTCCGGACTATTACTGTCCAAATTAATCCTAGTGGGAGGCAGACGCACGGGACGCGCAATGTTGCAAGGTCCACGACCGTGTCGATCACTCCGAAGCGCCCTACTATTTCATATTATTAATTGTATTAACTCAAACAAAACAACTTTGCTACTGACGACAACATAAAAAAATTTGTCAAACCTGAAAAAGCTTGGACATGAAAATATTGACTTGAAGTTATAAAAACAGTCGTCGCCATGTAAACCGAGCTTTAACGTGAACGATCGCGCGTCACCTTTTATTGGACGTTAACGTTACGTGCATACATTTAACGCGTGCACAATCTCACGCGCGCCGGCCGTTTCGTGATCTATGAGAATCGTTAAAAAACGTTAAAATCGTTAAATCCCCAACAGTCACATCAACCGATAAACATAAACACATTCCATCTATCCACCTCCACTGATGAATTATACATGCACAAAAAATTTGGTCGGTAAGCGCCGAGGCACAGCGGCCGCAACACACATAGAGAAATATTTAAAACAACCTCATGTCCAAGTCACGAGTGCGGATGTAGCAACTAAGACTTAGTAAGCAGCATGCACACTGCGGCGCTCATTTAACAATAATCTGTATTTATTTGTTAAAGAAGAAGGTTAAACCTCGTCGCCGAACACTGCCAAGAGCGTTGATGTTTACGAAACTTATATGTGTGCTCATAGTTATTATACATTTTGTAAGTTGAGGTAAAGCAATTTGAAAAGTAATCAAAGCATTCTTAAACATTAAGAAGAGCTATACTCCTATAGATGACAATAAAACATAAACGCTAAGAACTAATCACACATAGACGGCCAAGGGCTATTGAACAGCAATCATTACAAACGTTAAGTATAATTTTGGAGGTGAGCATGTAGCATACGGATTTATTTTGCAACCATAACGTAACGACCATAAATCGATATATACGTCGAAAATAATTGCTGAGCTGACCATGAAAAAGAAGATATAATAATAAAATCATCTCCACATTAAAAAAATATGCGATGTAACCGTTAACCGACTCGTACGCCCGAATGTGTTCAGACGACCGCGCGCCGCGGCCCGACGGCGACGAGGAGAAAGAGGGTACAAAGTATAACTTATTTCACAAAGTATAATCAGTGGCGTATAAAACATGCACAAACAATATTTCGTATCTATTTTATACCACACTGCCGCAATATGAAGAAAAGCAGTAAGATTAGTGAAGAACTATGTATAAAATTGAGTCGAAGATGTATAAAATGGAGAAGATGAATATACTCGTACGTATTGTTAAGTGCCGGGTTTTCTAATTTCATATTATATTCGATCCTAAGATTTCCATATAAGAACATATGCTGTCCTATAGTGGAGACATGGCGATAGGAAGTAATGTCCATTGCAAACACTTAAGATATTAGCTCGGTGGTAGCGCCATACCTTCCTCATAGAGCAGCAGTATCCAACGATCAATAGTTCGGCATACGTTCCAAGTATTCGTCCATCTCCTAATGCAAGAAGAGCATATACGGATATTATTATTATACTCTCACGCCAAGTCTCTAAGTGTAAGATGGTCTGACAGAGCTGACATACTTACAGACAAATGAACACGTTCCGTATAATGTCCTGTCATATATTACACCGTGTAGTTAATTCGACAGTGATACAACAAAGACGGCCACGAGTTTCTCGCTGACAATAATGAACAACAGTTAGGTACGCGGTACGCGCAACGATCGATCAGGCCGCTTGACAACTCAAGGCGCGAGAGCCGTTCAGAGATAAATTGAAGAGGTGGCCAATAGTGCGGTAGATATGTGAGATTCATTAGTTCGATTTCCGGTAGAGATAAATCTCCATGTTCGTACGATTCGCAAGTGACACAGTGATAATTAAACAAACTTCTTGGAACTGTGCACTGCGTTTTCTTCGTGGAGTTCAACATTATTCCTGGCAATAATATGTTTCAAAGTGAAAAATAGACAAGGATCTATCTTATCTTAGAACACAAAGAAATTCACTAAGCTTAAAGTTACTTAGAATTTTTTGATTGAATTCATTCATGTTTTTGACTAGTTGTTACCAGTGACAATTTCTCAGTACTTCAAGAAAAAACTCGAATAGATACGCGTGGATACATTTTTCGTCCGATACACGAAAGTCTGAACCCGCTGAGAATCAAATATTCGACGCGATAGCAATTTAACTGGGCAAATGGTCCGTCTAGTTAAAACCATTGCAACAATATGATACGCCAATCGTTCTGATGATAATAAAAATTCCTTACCGCTCTTAGATGGAAACCGATTGATTTGTGGCGGGCATCTGGCTGAACGAAATGCTATGGAACCATAAATCGCTATTCTGCGAGATAATATATTCCCTATAGTATTAATTTTATTTATGCGAGATTCAATACCTAAATATATAAATGTATGTTTATAATTATATTCTGTCGTAATTTTAACGATGCACTTCGTACTGATATATTATTATGTAGGTAACCATACGTTCAAGTACTTCCATCATTATTAATAACAACCATTCAATAGACACACATCTATCAGAGAGCGACCTCAGAGTGTGACCGGCTAGCCTTGTTCGGAACACACACGTCGCCTTTCTGCATTCTATGTGCGGTACGTCATCTTTGTTGACCTTTGTCTTTGAAGATTAGTTGCGAATCTTATGTAAAAAGGTCCAATACAAAGAATCTCTATAACTGCTCAAGCGAATACCCCGAGTATCGAGCTGTGATAAAAATAAATGTGGCCTTCATCAGCATCCTACATGGAACCGAACGAAAACAACATTTTAGTAATGACATCTCAAAACCTTTTTATACCTTTTTATACTAGGACACACAGATATACAGATATACATATATATATATAAGATACATGCTGTACATTTTTTTTATATCATCCAATTTACGGATCTACGATCAAAATCAAGTATTCATCGAAATTAATACAAAGGATACTGCGAATAAATGCACAAAGAGTAACTTTGTATGATTTCTCACGTAAATAATTAGACTTGTTACGGAAGTCATTGTCGTACACAGATGATGTACGGAATTTTCCTTAGGTCCACAAATATACGTTGGGACATAAAATTACATGTGCAATTATATTCAAATCGAAACATATTTTCTCAAATAAATGGGATAATTAAATGGAAACGTGGTCACAAACTTATATAAATGAACGAAGACAACATTTTGACGACAATATAATTGTCATCTACTGTTAGTTGAAGCAGTTGAAGGAATTGTATATTTATAGAATTTTTTTTACCTACCTTTACATCAGCATTCAAATAATCATTACAAATAGATTAGAACTCACCTTTAGAACTGCTGAAGAGCCAAGAATTTTGCTTAAATGCGTCTGTATTTTTCTTTTTCACCATCGGACTTGGCTCAACGATACTGGCTTGTCGGCTTCTGCCCGCGAGAGGAGTTTTCGTACCCTTTTTTTTGCCCTTCTTCAACGTCCCACTGTGTGATTTCCGAAGTGTATTAACTTTAACAGTTTGACTTTTTCCTCTAACCTTACTTTTACTTCTGGAAGTTTGGCGACTTAATCTCCTCCTATGTTCGCCAATTATTTTAGGACTAGGAACATCTTCCTCGGAATCTGTTTCAGCTGGTGGTTTATTACATATTGCTGCATGGCGCTTCTCCTCTTCTAGAAAGAACTTAGTATGTTTTAATATCTCATCAGAACTGATGAACCTATCGGCTACTTCGACGACGGCTTCAACCGCCTTCATTGAGGTAGGTGTCTTCTTTCGTCTTAAGAAATTTAAAGCACTGACCGAAGATCCTTTGCTACTCTTTCTCTTAGGCGCATCAGTAGTACTGGTTTTTCTGTTATCGGTGAAGTTCTTTTCCTCTTTTTTACTATTTTTCCTGATTTTATCCAGTTTCATTGAAGAACCATGAATAGAATCTCGATCCTCCTCACTCCAGAGACTCTCTCTAGACTTCTTTTTATCGCTGTGCTTTTCCAGATCTTTTTTTGAGTCAAACAACTCGTCCCCCAAGCTTTTGACCAGTTCTAGAGGATTGGATAACGACATGGTTTTTCTGTGGCACTTTTTAATTTTTGCGTTGTCAACTTCTTCATCGGTAACAGCCAGTTTGAGGGATTCCTTGCTTATTGTTGGGGTTTTGCTGAGACGAGGTAGCGCGTCGTCGCTTGCAGAAATGGCGTCACTATGACAATCCGCCGATTCATATAGTGATTCGTCACTTTCATCTCTTCTTTCTGTGGGAGTATTAAAAATTGTTGATGATATATCTTTTACGTAACACTACGAGTTTCCTTGCTGTTCACACAGAACTTGCCACGTAATTTAGCAATTAGCATACGAATAACACAGTCGAATGTAGGTCATAACGATGATTATTTTGATAGACCTATTGCACAGATCAAACTAATGCAGCAATTGATTGGACCTCATGCATTTAAAACAGTCCAATGCTACTTGATAGAGCTGATATGCTCTAATTCGTAGAATTGTCTGACCATAAATCGTCTATATTATTAAAATAGTCGCTATCCCTCTAGAATAGATTGCAAATTCCTTTGCGACAGAATCAAAATTGCAATCGCTCGTCACAATTTAACAGGAGATGACAACGTATGAAACATGACAAAATTATAAGTCGAAGAGTACGTATAAACAAATGATGAAGTAAATCAAATGAACTAGCACAATGGTAATAATGAGAACAAAAACTGAATGTCATTGTTTCAATTGCAATCACGTCGAAGACAATGAAGAAGATTATAATGTTTACGAACCGAATTAAGACGACAAGAATTACGATAAACTCTTTGTGATTAAAAAAAAATTAAGACGGTCACACATTGCGCTATACTTAGTTGATTTTCATATTAATAATAATGAGTACTATTATGTTTATTACGTATTTTGAAGGGTATTAAAAAGTTGTAAAGAATTAATTAAGGCTATAATGCTATAATAAATGGCGTCAGTCGATTGGTAAAAATAAAAGTAAATTGTCGTAAGTTTCAAACGTTGATTTAATATTACAAAGTATTTATCAAATATTCTGTATATCTTTGCAATTTTTAGGCCGTTTTAAATAAGGAAACCTACAAAGAATAGTCTAAATTACATATTATGAGTGCGGTAGACGGCATAACGTTACAATACGTTACATATGTGTCTGGTCGTAACGATCATGGTCATGATAAGTTTTATATGACTGGAGTGTTTAAATATCTTTTACCATGCATCCATTCATTGGTAGTTCCACACTGGTTTTTCCCATGTTGCGTTTACCGTGAAATCACGCATACAAACGTGTATGTACGCTCTGCAACCCTACACCGAAAATAGTAGGTTTCTTCATGATCCAAATAACTGGCAGACTTATAAATCGATCCTGCACAGAACATTGACATTATGACCAATGTTTCCACCATCTTAAAGTTAATCACAAAGCGTTAGGTGTGCAGCGTATTTTAAACGTATTATTATTAAATAAACCATCACAGCAGGCCCCTTGCACGGTAGGCAGAGAACACCGATTGCCAAATACGTCCACCCTCACAGGCCTGACGTGTTTCTTGTATATTCATAACTCGGTTCATAAATTTATCATATGCGCATTTGTAATTTGTTTGGTAACAACGCTGACCTCCATACCATCGTGGGACGCATAATATAACTGGTAAGTTGGGGGAGTGTACACATTTGTGTGCCTACCTATGAGGGAAATAGTAGCGTAACGTTATGTTGGCAATTCACATAAAGCGGCGCACAGTGGCAATGTGGCGGCGCCCTAGCGCGCCCGGCGACCATTAGCACACAATAACGTTTAGCGGCCGTCTCGCGACCACTTTCTACTGCGCCCAACAAAAGGACCAACGCAAAACGCGCCTAGCTTTGTACAGTTGGTCGAGCTAGAGTAGGTCGGCCGGGGTCAAGCGCTCGGCTCGATAATAAAAGGGTAAGTCAATTTTGTCGACGTAAATAAAACATGTGAACGGTAGCTAATGAAATAATAGGGAGGGGGAGGGGGAGAGGGGCAGAAGCTTTGTATCGTTTAGCATTGTGGTTGCTTGCCGTTAATAAATTATAACATTAAAACCTTATGTGAATATTTAGAATATTCAATTACAAAGTTTCTTCCAAAGTGTAAACATGACCATCTAATAGACTACTACAATTTCGTTAAAGAATAGCCGATACAGGTGAACAAGTTATGCCAACCATTACAAGTTAGGCCATGTCTTAAGATCATCTGCGCGAGCTTTTGTGTGTTGTTCATAGTAACAGCTATGAAAAGCAAAACTAACGCATTAGAAAACGAAATATTCTTCCCCACATAAAAAGCTAAACATGTAATTATGTCACTTCTCATGTTCGTTTTAGTAAAAAAAAAAAGTTTCTCATTAGATTATAACAAAGCAAATTTGTAGTTGAACACATCTTTTAATAAATAGACCAATAATAAGAAGAACAAGAATGAATGAATCGATAAGATATAAGATAAGATAGCAATAGAAGACGGATACAGCTGCCGTATAAAGAGAGCTGAGTGTATGAAGAGAGTGATCAATATAGAAACACACCAGATCCGCGAGGATATTTATTAGTATTCCGTACTCTCTGCCTACACTGTAAGATCACTAACGTCACATAACAGTAATGATAAGATAAGGCGTTAAGGAAGATTCATATCTGCATGTTAGGTTACGCCATGAAAATCTCTTTCTCAGCGAAGAAAGTCTTTTGCTCATTTTAAATTAGACTCCGCGTTGATTTAAATAAATTGCGAATAGCAAAGAGCTCCAAAATCTAGGTAGTATGAAATCGAAAGTTCTCGAAAGGCTCTCACTACTTCATTGTTGTCGTGTTTTCTACAAAGCGTTGCGTTATTGTTCTTATTTGCATTTTTCCTTTCACAATTAGAAAAGAGAAAATAGGGAAAATTACAACACTGTTGACGATGAACAACATTTTTTTATTTTTAAATTTTTTCAGCTGTCACTCTTAGCTGCCAGGTGTAGTAACGCAACTAACTTAGGGGAGAGATTTAATGCCATTTAAGTTTGTATAGAGACACATAGATAAATGCGAATGTAGATGGACGCAGGTGGTAGGGGAGATCAAAACTCACCTGTGTTGATCAAGTAGATACTAGCCGAAAGGACAGTCAGAAGTCTCCAAATCCGGAGTACATGTATAAAGAGTATGATGAATATAGAAGAAGAGGAACAATAAAGCCAAACATTGCCATTTTATCATGTCCAAATCTTTTTCGAATCTTTTGTCTGTATGTTCGTTTGCTTATCAGCCAACAATGAATAAGTTATTTTCAAGAAAGATGTGGTGATGGATACCTTGTTATCTGAATGAAGATGTAAAACTTGTAAGTGTAAGTCCGAAACACTTTTATTATAATGAGTACAAACAAAAGCGTAGGTAAAATCTAGCGTAAAATAATATTATTAATTAAAAGTGACACGTGCGACCGGATAAAGACAAAAAATGATAGCAGGTAATGTGAAATATTACGAATTAATGAAATTGAAATAGTTCCAACTGTTTGGTGTCACGGCAAGTGTATAAATAATTAGGTTAACAAGGTTCTTCATGGGGCCAAACATTGAGGTCGCTCGGGTCGGCCGCACGTACAGCAACGTTTGAATGATTGAAATGGTTCGTGATTTTTATTCATTCATTCATTCGTTCATTATTATCGAGTCGCTGAAGTCGACCGACAAGCAAATGATTCGTGAATTAGTCGCTTTCGGCGATTCTTATTCATCGGTTGGCATATAATAAACGATCTGGCAAACGAGTACCTATGTACAATGAAAACTGGTACGTTTAGTTTATATAAGTGGAACATATAGCTCATTGGATTTGCGAATATATCTGTATTATTTTTAATACGCTTAATGACATGTTGCCTTCCCCGCCTGCCTACCCCTTCTCTCACGTTTAACCATATTAACCATTATTTTAGCCTCGTTGGTCGTATTCGGTGCAAGTGCGATAGCCGATCGAGACGTCCTGGGTTCAAATCCCGGGTCAGGCACTATTAGATTTTCTAATTTTGATTTTCTAGTAGTGGCTCGGAGTCTACATAAGTATATGCCAGGTGTATGTAAGACTGACTAACTTTTCCATAATGTATCCATTATGTATAATGTATAATTATGTAATATTCCATAAGGTAAATCATGAATCGTGGGAGTGTACTGCAGTACCTCTCCGCCTACTTCTAAGGAGATCAGAGGCGGGATGTTATGGACAATGAAAAACAACAAATACTTTTTTTAAATTTCACCTGGCACACACACACGTCCACGACGAAGTTATAACAGACCGTATGGCCCAAATTGCTCAACGTATTACTGCTGAAGCTCGAAGCGAATAAACAAAAGATAACGTGCAACATAACGCTGTATAATCCTGTATAATTATTATTATCTCATGGCGTTATCAGTTAAGCCGCCATGGGAGCTTCGGGTGTGGTTGACTTAGAGTATCTTAGTCTTAAGTGATTACGTAGTGGCTTTTCAGATTTCTTATTTAAGCTTAGTTTCTTTAAACCTCGGTTCTCTTGTCTCGTATTTTGTACCTTCAAATATGTAGCACTAACACATTTTGGTTGAATCAGTCGATTGTAATTTAATTTACATAAATGTTACTTCCGAAAATAATATTTGTGCGTTTTATATGACTTCGTTATAAACAAGTCAATTATACTTTATTGAGGAAGTAAATAAGCGTAACTGTCTCGGAAACATAGTTAGGCCTCAGGTGATGTAAATGAAGACTTGGCAGAATAAAATTGCGTTTACACATACATGTACCTTCTCAGCTTTCTGGTTATCATAGTTCAGCCGGGGTCTGCCTGGTTTGGGGTCAACTCGCCGTGATTCGTACACCGTTCTTCATACAAAAGAATGGACTAATTTAAACGAACCAAAGCCTCGGTAAGGTCGTTCTCTAATTAAAGAAAGCTTCGGTAGGCGACGGCGGCGCTGCGGCCTTGTTAGTTAATACAACCTGCATTGCAGCTGGAATATTTTATCCAACCCTGTGTGTTATCCACTTTGATTATTTATACAGTATTCGGGCACACAAACAAAGGGAATAAATAAATATCTCGGGGCATCACCACACACGGCTAGTTGATCCCAAAGAACGCTCGAACAGAGCCTGTATAACGGTAACCAGACAGTCGATAGACGACTATGTACATAATATTGTATTCTTATATACGTAGATGTTTAATTTAGATCCGGACGGAACAAATACTTATGCTGATCACACAAATATTTGATCTACGTGGGAATCGAACCCTGGACACTCGCTAACCAAGGCGACTAAATATGAATTATTATTATTATTAACACATTATTAAGCCAGGTTTCTCACAGGGTAGGCAGAGGGCACGGAATACCAAATATCTCTACTTTACCAGAACTGACGTAGGTACCTACACTTCTACACTATCTTAATACAATATTTATATTTCAATTCACATTCGATTGGTTGTTGCAATGTATAGGTAACGCCCCGGTGATGCATACCTCCGGCGGCCGACCCACATGCCTACACCGTCCGGGAGACGGGACTCGAGACGTACATTACAATACTTAAGTTATACGGGAGCCGACATTGTTAGCTCATCAGGATCGTTATTGATGTCGCTGTGTTCGGTGGAAATAAATAATATGAAAACAGTGATGAACGTGAAGAAGCAGGTCAGACTTGTAAGGATTGACAGAAATGTTAGCTGGTACTCGGCGGTGTCTGCGAACCCCGTAAGGGACCGCGCGTGTCAATCCAACATTATAGAAAAGAATTATGTAATAAACAGCGACACAGCGAAAACCGGGTGCGTTAATATCTCTATTCTTAAAAACTTAACGCACTACAACACTCTCCACTCTTTTAACTTCTTGACTTATTGACTTTAATTTTTATTACAAGGTATACGTTCCTTCCTCTCAGAGTGCTGAAACATTATTACATGATAATTGACACACGAGACCATGTGAAAACGTAATCAAATGTTAACCCCAAACTACTAGACTCGACCAACGGTTCAGGGTCGCGGCGTATGACATCAGACACATGATTACTGTATTTTTTACATTATTTAATGCGTCTATTATTAGATATGATTCAATAATATTTCTCTCTAATTGTATAACAGGAATTATTATTTGGTTAACAATATAAAAACTACGCCAATTAGGTATGTTAATATATCATTTTGTTTATTTAACACAATAAGCTAGCGTTCGATCTTAATAAAAACGATTCATAGGTTTGCATACTAATGATCGTAGCTCTTAAAAAGGCAAAAAACTTTATCGCTTTTTGTTTCAATTCTCTCATGCTTTGATATTCACGAATAAATTCATATTGAATAATACACAAAAAGTTTATCAAATATGGCATATGAATGAGTCTTAGGTTAAAAGAATAACTGTAGATATATTCGACAAGTACGCGAATATATATTTACTTACGATGTTCTGTCATGTTTCATACGTGTAACGCACACGTACATATTGTCTCTCTCTCGCACACACAGAAGGACAACCTTAAACTAAAGTCAATATAATTACGCAATGTGTAAAACTGGCAAGGAAACTCGAAACACTTACTGAACTAGCCATCTTAAAAGTAACAAAAAATAAATTAAAAGACCAAATTGTATATTCATGATTACCAAGAAACATCTACTAAGCACGCGTTTATGAAGTAATATTTACGTAGAAAATATTAAGCGACAAAGTATATAAAATATGTCCTAATCGACCATGGATGCGGATATATTACTAAAAGATAAAATTATTAAATTAGTCAATCGACTAAGTCGTTTTATTTTGCACATAACGGACACGGTGTACAATACAGATCTATTGAGTATCGTGTATTTAAGTAGCCTTCAATCGTCCTTAAAGCATCTAACGCTCTATGTGCCTGCCGAGTCTTCAATTTATTTCTCACGTAAGTTAGCCCTTTGTCTTGTGCCAACGTTTTAAAGCAGCTAATAACGAGCAATGAACGTCATAGTAACATCTGATTACAAATGTTTAATATGTCACAAATGTGAATTATTAGCAATGAATCATTACCTGTCATGTTTATAATTATAAGCTTATATAATACGACCATTTATTATACTGTCTTACACAAACCCACCAAAAGTGTGAACGGTGCCTTATAATTTGTTCCTCACTACATGTACACTAACAATATGTAGTTTGGAAAACGGCGCATTCACACACGTACCCGGCCCGCCAGTCCGTCCGTCACACGCAACACGACGGACATCAATCAAAATCGCACAAAGGTAAGTATGCTAATCAGTTGCGTATAATTTCTGTTACGCTGTGGCAAGGCTAATTAAGTTTCTATAATGCGTCTTGCATTACGACGCTTATGACATACTTGTACGTACATACATGATGACTACGACTCCAAATTTTGCCAGTTTGAGGCCGAAGCATACTATTGCAAATCTTTTTTTCACAGCATGTGACATTTCAACATCATGCTGAATCGACACAATACTCTTTAATTATTTTAAGATATTATAGACTAATGGCAACCCATATCTAGCAAAAAATATTTGATAGCAACCGGGTACTGGAGGTCCTCGGCTAGGTATCGGATCGTTAAAGACATGCTTCCGTGTGCTTCGAAGGGCACGTTAAAATCGAC
>DWTO01002823.1:0-13386 GCA_018244755.1 Jemadia pseudognetus
GTGTAGGACGCCCTCCGACTAGGTGGGATGACGATCTGCGAAAGGCTGCAGGCAGAAGCTGGATGCGGCAAGCCGAAAACAGGGCGCGATGGCGCTCTTTGGGGGAGTTCAATTTAACGCTTAATATCATATGCTATAACGATGTAGGAACACATCGTGAGGAAACCTGCACACCTTAGAGTAAAAAAAGCTTTAGAAAAAAATTGAGTTACAAAGTTCTCTAAAGTCTGCCTACCGCACTTGACCACGTGGCAGACTATGGCTTCAACCATCTTATTTTGAGAGAATATCTATGTTCCAACAGTCAAATAATAAAAGGGTCGGAAAAATTCTAAATACACAGTTAAGTAATCAGTTAGATCGTCATAGGTAAAATCTACAGGAATGCTGCTGTAGTAATTTAACCGTAAAACAATTACCAATCGTTTGAGTTGAAGAGGTAACTTCGTCCTCGTTGTGCGCTTACATTCAGCCCCTTTTATTTCGAGATACTCCGGTCGGATAGGTACCCACTGATCATCGTAAAGGGGACTGTGGTTATGTAACTTGTGGATTGTGGAATCAATGAAGCTTGAGTGGATAATGACGCAAAATCATGCTCATTACAAATATAATGTAAAGGAAAAGTGACATGTATATATTTTTTAAAACCTATGATCGAGAAAACGGAAAAGACAGACAAAGAAAAAAAAAGCGACGAAAATAATTTTTTAATAAATATACGCATATCTTTTTGCGTTTCATGAAAATGTACTTTTCGTTCTGGTGATTTATGAAGAATGATCTTAATGAGAAGTTTGGGGAAAACGATAAAAATTTAAATGACACCTCGTTTAAATTCTTCCGATAAACGTTGGATTATTGGAAAATTTCTGACGGCTCGCGTCTCGCTAATTTTTCCAACGTCACTGCGATCTGACGTTGGTAATTTAGAATTTTTGAGTAATTGGTTGTTGTACATACATTAATCTAAATGGTCGCGTTTATCATCTTGTTACGGCAAACCATGTTTTAAACAGTGCTAAGCATTCATTAATACTGTATATAAGTCGGGATTAGATGCTTTTACAAGTGTACTTGAAATTTATATTCTCATTATCTATAGGGTTTTTCTGAATTACTATCCTAGACACATATTTCCGCAGCTCAACAATCGTTTTTCGTTAGTCTGAGGACCAAAAAACCAACGATTACCCTCTGGAATGGTTTCCGTCTCTTTCTTTTCTGGTATCTTTCCAACCTACTAATATTCTTATTGGTTCTTTGGTTAAAAATAACTGAATTGTTTATGTAAATGGTTTAAAAATAGATAAAACAATTAGGTTAGTTATTATAACAATATTTCAATTGCTAAAAAATGGTTATTATATTCTACATCTAAAACTATTCATTTCTTAATTTGACATGTCAAAATTCTGTTAACCATTGATCTAGGCATTGTACCAAACAGAGAATGTATCAATTAATAAACAAGAAAATTTTATTCTTACATTTTAAAAATCTGATAATTTCGAATGTTTCATTCGTAATACTTTCGTAATTCATAAAATTAACCAGGTTCAATAAAAACCCTGGCAGTTATAGCATTTTGTTTATTCCTTTTTTCGGTAAGTGTAGATGAAACTGAATTTCTGAGGCAATGCGAATTTGAATTTAGGTCATGCAATGCATACAGCCTTCAGGTGAAGGTGAATTGAAAAGCCTGTAGTACTCAGCTGAAATTTTGTTCATAAAAGAATTTTTAGTGCCTATTGCAAATGTAATTACTGAAATTTAGTTATATAGTAACATTTAACGAGTGTCAAAAATACCTGTTATTTCATGAATTTTTCAGTTAATATCTTGTCTGGGTCAGAATTTCATCCAATTTCGGATTTGTTATTATTATTTGTAACAGAGATAGTTGTAAATCCAAGAGCCGGTGCGACCTTAATAAATCTATGGATCGTAAATCCTTTACTGACCCTATTGTTGTACCCTGTTTGAAAACCTTGTCTGCGTCACTGCGTATTACACCATCTAAATCGGAACTAAAGTAAATAAAGTAAACCTTTTGTGTCCTACAACAAGTATCGCTGACAATCTAAGGATGGTTTCACATCAAAACAAAACAAAAGCTCCATCTGGCCACTCCCTTTTCTATTGTGTTTTATTTCTGCAATTTCTTCCTGTCAGCTATTAAAACACTAGCCGTGAACCAGTCAGGACGGCTGATGCTTTAGAGAAACGTCGCCTTTGTTCGCGTTAAAACGATAACGACAATAATTAATGATTGATCAAGCCTTCTATTGTTGAGGCTCATTAGCTTTGTTACACCGGAGCTGCTTAAGCTGCATGAGCAGAATAATGGAAGAATGGATCGAAGGTTAATGACACTTGATGAGTGTTTCAAGTAGTTCACTTCTGTTTTTACTGTTGAAACTTGCTTCGAACATTTTAATGAAATCTATGCGTGACCGTTTCTCTTGGTACGAGTGAATGAAACTTCTGTCACGTTTCGAGCTTGTTTGCCAACGTGTATGTACATGTTCAAGGAAAAAAATCCTTAAAACTAGTGCTCTAGATTACATATGGGAATCCATAAAAACCTGAATAGGTTTTTTTGCACTCTTACATAGCAATTTATTTTATCGATAATCCGTATGTTCTGTAAAAACAACTGAAGTTCGGAAGAGTTAGGCCAATTGATTGTTGCATTAAATTAAATCAACAACAAACATTATCGGCGATTGCAGTAATATTGCGAACCTGAAATGTTTTAAGTAATGATAAATTGTTTTTAATAATAGAGCCCAAGTACTTCTAATTTAGCTGATCAAATTTGGTATCAGGGTCGAAGGGCAATGATTAATATTGGTTTCAAGTACAAATTACAATCGAGATTTACGACCAGGGGCTGGGGTAGGATTTCACAGGGATAAATTTATTTGTTGGGTATAAATTGCATTATGTTGTTTGACTCGTTGGTCGTGTTCGTTGCATGCGCAACTGCTGATCGAGAGCTCCTGCGTTAAAATCCCGGGTCGGGTACTATTGGTTTTTTTAGCTGAAATTTTCTAGTATTGACTCGGAATCTAGATATGCGGCCGACGTATGGCAATAGGCTCACCACCTATTTCATAGTGAGACGGTAACATAACTGGTGAAACGCGTGTACTACACTCCTCCACCTACCTCTTCGGAGATTAAAGGCGTGATAGTGAGAAAAATATTATAATGAATATGCACAGATTATATGGCTATTGTTAAAATGAACTGAGTTAAAACCATCTACATTCCCTTTATCTAATATTCTGAGGATATCTTCCGGTGGAACAATTTGAAGCGGACAATTTGTAAATATTATCTAAACCGCAGGACGGAGTAAACTTATAATCTGTGTACTAAACCAGCCACAAATATTTGCGTTTTGTAGCATGGGAGATGGAGGGACTGACATATAAAATGGCAAGTTGCGTCAAGTATAGGAAGATGGGAAAGTACATAATAATATGCAGGCTAAATAAATACAAAATGAAAGGTTGTAAGTAAACTTATCCCAAGTAGAATGATCCAACTTCCCATAGAATTTATAATCTTTTATAGAACTGGTTTTAAGTTCTAACATAAATTTAGAATAGCAATTTACTAAGTTTCATAGTTATTGTTTGCGATTTTTATTTGAAAAACTTGTCTGTCCGTTTCCCTAGTTTGGGATAGATTTTAGAAAATCGAATTCCGTTGTAATTAGATATACCATAATGTCAATTATCTGAATTATTATCATTAACACATATCTCTACATTCACCAGTAATCTCTCAGTAGTACAAATTATTACAATTTTACATATCCCATTATCTTGAAAATGTGATCCACAAGGTTTTAAAAACGTGAAAAGTCTGTAGAGCATAAATGAGTTGCAATCAGCAACATGTCTTTCATTTCTATTGAAAATTTTATACAACCTGCAAAAATGGGTAGATAAATGAGCCCGGATCCTCGTGGGAATCAGATCTCATCTAAGATGTGTGACGTCTTGACATGTTCACCTAAAAAGTGACTTAAAAACATTATTTAGGACAGCGACACGGATTGCTCGTCTAAGATATTCATACACGAAGAATATTTTGGGTTGTGTATGAAAGCTTCGTGAATACTAGCACTTGGTTTTCTTGAAACAGCTTTTGAATATTGTGAGTCACAAATAAGTATTGTGTGTTTTCGAAATTTGGAGGACCATAAAGATCAAGGAATTTTTTTAATTAATTTAATTCCCTCTGTTCAGAACAGATAAACTTAAACAAAAAAAAATGCGAACTCTCGGCGCTATTATTCAAAAAATATATTTTAATGCAGGTTTTCGTTAAAGACTTACGCGTGGCTGTCGTCCGTACAAGACGAATAGCTTAAAACATGAAGTAGAACAAAGTTGTATCATCTGAATATTTATATGGAATACTTCTAATTACTAAGAATCCTTTATAATATTCCCACGGAGTATTTTCCGATTCAGTTCGCACCACTGCCTTAATCCGCTTCCGACAAAGGGGCTTAAATATACAAAATTTAAGGGAAATATAATAACTCCAAATTATGGGACACTCTATAAATAGTATGTTGAGTTGAGTGATAAAATAATATTCTGGATGGTAGTCCAAATGATACTAGGGATAGATTCTGATATTATATCCACACGAATACGGATTCTACGTGGTACAATAATATTTTTGACAACATTTATACATACGTCACGCACATTTTATTGATACGGAAATATTCCAGAACGAAAAATCACATTTTGGTTCCATATTTCGTTTTAATACATAGATTCGATTGATTTATAATATGCTTTTAGTATCCAGTTCTAGCTCTTACTTGAAATTATCATCTTGCGAAAATTATATTGACATTTCAATGGTTTCATTAATAAATTATAACTACCAAAGACGTTAACATTTGTATGGTTAGAATAATTTGTTAATATTGACATACATATATTCACGCCAGGCTCCTTGCGGGGAAAGCAGAATGGACAGAGTGACAAATATCTCTATTTTTACACACCTGTCTTGCTTCTTCCACATTCGTCACTCTCTCCATACATGCACGCCAGCTTCGGAAACTTCTGACAAGCATTGCCTGAATTATCAAAGATCTCATTACGTTTAAAAATGATTCACTTTTGTGATGTTTTCCTTAATAATTACATATTATTGATGAGCCAAGTTAAATAGTAATGCATATTGCGTAATTACTGCCTGCTTTCCCTTTATTTAACGTGGGATAATCCGTCATGGGCACCATTCTCTAGCGGAAACGACAGAGGGTTATTGTGCAATCCAACAGCTTAAAATCCACGCTGTTCTACACAAATTGAATACATTGTAGAGTCCAAATCCCTACTCCTTTGTGGACTACTTGCGACACTGATTACATTTCGTGTTATTCGTGTTATTTTATCATTGTTACATTACACTTCGTAAATAAATAATACAATCGATGGTAATCGTAAATAAATAATACAATCGTAAATAAATAATACAAAGGAAAATGAAATAGGTTTCGATAATGTAATGACGCTCATAACACAATTCAAAAAATCCGCTATCATAATTCGCGCTGACAAATGATACACACCTTTGAGCGTGTTACGATATTCGGTTAGTTTAATTCCCTGGCGGTTTCTGCTTTGTGGCTTTGAGCACCTCGTTAATCTATTTGGTCAAGTTGGTTGCAAGTGCGACCGCCGGACAATAGACCCTGGGTTCAAATGTCGAAGTATTGGGTAGTCGTATAAAACGTTATATGTTACGTTTCAATAAAGTTACTGATAAAGATGCGCGATAATTCTAGGTTATCGTGAAATTTGTTAGCAATTTATGTTATTTTTCCGCAAATTCTATCAGAGAATTGTAGATAACAGAAGTGCAAATAAGTAAATTTATAAGGGCCATCCAATTTTCATTGTATCTAACAATGGACATGACTATATAATAGATTTTTTGGCGAACCATTATAAAGGTCGAGGAAAGTTGAAATAGGTTCACAAAGCGAGCATTTTTCAGTGTCTATTGTTTGTATTTACTACTTAATATGTTCTTGTACAACCGTTTTGTTCAGCTCGAGTGTCGATTAATTAAAATGAAATGAGACCTCTTCAATTAAAATTAATTGTGAATAAAATAGTTTAGGTCCGTTAACAGGACAAATCGTCTTTTGTCCACTGTCGGCGGGTGTGCATTCCGCTTTATTCAACTGATTTATTAACCGCGGGTGTGCACTATTCTTTATTCATAGCTAATTTATTGTACACTGGTGTATTTTAAGCTTTGTTCATATTTGATGTTTTCGTTAAGCAACAAAACAATAAAGCAATTAAGCAGCAAAAAAAGCAATAATATATAAGCATTGAATATCCGTGTATAGTAGTTACGATAAGTTGATTTATTAAAAGTTCCCTTCATACTTGAATAGGATAATTATTGTACAATATATGAAATACGTGCGGGATTATTCTTATGTGAAGGCAGTAGCAAACTAACAGATAATAATAAGAAGTGCCCGCTACTTATCCTAGACGTGTAACAGATAATAAAAAAATGCAGTAAGTGGAAAATTTTAATATCGTTTTAGTTAATTTCCTACGATTACAAACTTACAATCGTACAATTACAAATTCGTACATCACAAATGGAGAGCGTCGAATTTACGTAAATGATGAGCTTTTGTATCACTCAAGCATCTATTAAATAAGGTTAAGGTCTCTTAGAATTAAGTGCACTTGAACGTAGTATTCGCGCACTCCAGCTGTCGCATATTACACCTACTGAAGTACGTACAGTAAGCGCTTTCCAATACACGCTATAAAAGTCTAAGGACCTTCCATGATAGTCCCCCAAAACTACATAAAAGAGATTTTCGTAACAGAGCTTTGTCATCGTTAGTATAAGTAGTGAGAAGGCTATTTAATATATGACACAAAAATGTAAATAAGCCAGACCACGTCAGAAGGCCTTTTACCACTACACGTGATTACCGGCGTCTTTCCCACTTGACCTAAATCGACATGCAGATGTATGCTAATTAGAAAATACGTAATTTATGTTAAACATGTCATATTATGAAAGAACGCTTTAGTTTTTGTTACTCTATGGAAAGATCATGATGTAGGTATTATACATACGTAACATCACGCGTGTTATCCCCGAGGAGGTAGCCAGAGGAGTGTAGGGCACTCCCAAAATCAAATATTATATCTATCTTTATATATTTAAGTCTACACACACACACACGGACGCACACACGTACACACTTACGCACAGATCACAACAGCTAATAAAATTCCTTATTCAAATATGTCTTAGTATATCAAATCGATTGTATAATTGAAAATTTAAATACATAATTAAAACTCAAAATTAATTACTTAATTTAAATCTCTTAGCACACACAGTGTACAGTTGTAAATTGTCAATGGTCGGAAAATTCTCTCAAAGCTTTTCATTGCTCAAGCGCTCACGTTGAGCGATCAGTCTTGGCTCTTAAAGCAACATGCAACTTTCTTCGCTTAAGTATCAAAATAGAGGAATACAAAGAAAATTGACTCCTAACTTAAGCTTCTGTGTGCACATAAGTTTTCTATTATTTTTAATGTCATACTATACCGCCCTTATCGACTCTTATGGGCTAGGCGGAGAGCACCAACGTACTATAACGCCTGTTATCCTTGTAGTGGTAGGCAAATGAATGCAGTACACTGTCACGTTTC
This sequence comes from Jemadia pseudognetus, assembly GCA_018244755.1. NCBI lineage: Eukaryota > Metazoa > Arthropoda > Insecta > Lepidoptera > Hesperiidae > Jemadia > Jemadia pseudognetus. The sequence goes on from DWTO01002823.1 coordinate 7,749, forward strand.
ATTAATTAAGTTTACGTCCCATAATAGAACAACTGGTGAGCCTACGCCCATACACCAGGCACAGAACCAGATTCGAAACAACTTTTAGACATTTTAACTATACATTAAAAAAATCATCTATAATACCGGACACGGGATTTGAACCCAGGATCACTCGAACGGTAATCGCATTTGTTACCACTCTATCAATAAGGCAGGCCATTCTACAGAAGAATATTCTAGTAAGTAAAAATAATATATTTAAAATAGAAAAGAGCAATGGAGAGAACAGCTATTTGAGTGCCCAGACAATTCAATATATTGTAGGAACAAAGCTAGCTAAGAATAGTTTAGTGGTTTCAATTTTAGATTCCCTCTTAGTGACTTCAGGGTTCAAATCACATTATACATATACGAGTATCTGTGACTTTTGCAAAGTTATGGATTTCTTTTTAATTTAATATGATTAAATTACAGAAGCGCGGCAGGTATATAGGTATATAAGAATAGAGATATTTGACACTTAGTGTTGTCTGCCTGCCCGTGAAGGACCTGGCGTGAAGTAGTGAAGGTAGGCAGAGACATTTCTCTGCCTATCTCTTCGAGGTAGTATACTCCTACGTTTCACTAGTTACGTTTACGCCCCAGTATGGCATAAGCGGTGAGTCTATTTATAATAATATTTAGAGGCACAAAACAAACATCACATACGAGTAGTACAGTAATTAGCAAAGATCCGAATACTAACAGCACGATACGAAATATGTCATGAGGAAATCAATACGGTAATCTTGAAATGACAATAAGGAACGGTCCTATGAGTATCAATTCCTTACTTCGGGTCATATAAACCTGTATCCAATCTAAAATAGGATCGAAGTACAGTCAGATGTTAAAGATACATTATATTGTCTCTCGACCTTCCGATGAAAGAGATATATATGACTTTCTCTTTCGCATGTACCTACTTATCCCGTACATACTTATATAACAAAACCAATCAAATCTGCACTTAACTAATAACTTTGTACATACATATATTATATGCAGTAACGATTATCTAATAAACAGTCTTGTAAAATTCCATCACCATCTAAAAATTCATTCATCAGCCAAACGAACTGAATTATTGAGTGAATAAATGGCACGTGTTTGTACGTATGGGGTTAACGTAATACTAGCATTTTTTGTATCCAACTTTTAATAATGCAGAGTGGATTAAGCGTCTTGTCTTTATGGCTCAATCGTCGAGGAGACCTAATAGAAGGTATAAGTATACGAATTCATTATTGATAGCCCTATTGTTCAGAATTTAACTTCTTACTCCAGGGGTCTGATTTCATACATTTCACTGCCCCCATTTCTTTCTGTACAAAATTATGTACCTTTTATTACATACTCGTAACTGACTGTTACAGTAAAGAGAGGTAGCTCAAATTAAGTAAGTTGAAGTTGCAATTGGTAGCCCACATCGCTTGAACGACCGATAGCCGATGGGGAGGAGACAATATTAAGTGGCGGCTGCATCTCGGTAAAAAGAGAGAAGATCACTCTCCTACCAGATGGACTGACAATCTGAGAGAGACAGCATGGTATCGCTGAATTAGATTAGAAATGCCCAGAACTAAGAAGAGTGTCACCGGTTAAGGGAGGCTCATGTCCAGCAGTGAACCTCCAAAGGCTAATAAATAGATGTGTACATTAAAATTGTCCACAGTACCCTTATGGCTTTACACCCCATTAGAAAAGAAAACTCATATATAAAAGACCAACCTTAAAACATTTATAAACATAGGAATATCTACAAATACTGTATATAGTATGAGGACGAAGCACTATAGTACTTCTGTTTCTACTTAGGCCACTCCCACTTACCACGGAACTGCCGGATATTAAAGATCTTTTATTAAGTAAAATTGACCTGAACGCTCCGTAATGAATGCTCTACTCTACATTATGGATGAATTCTAAGAACCTGGAAATTTGTGCTGCAAAAAAAATCGTTTAAGTAAAATGTAGTGGTCTCAGAACGTCGTTTCTATATTTTATAATAAAATATTTTTCATGGATTCTAGTAATAATAAATTTATGATACCATGTTAATACGAGTTTCCCAAATTATGAGGCTTACAGACAGAAAAGTTTGAAAGTCATATCTTTTACCTGTACTATGCGGATAATAGCTACTTGGCTGCATTTGTATCAATAACCGATACTAATTAACAGTCTTATTAGCAACTATGATTTACTGAAGAAACCAAAAACAAGAGCCCTATTACCACAATATTGTTTAAAGTAGGTATCAGATGTCAAGTTGTATAAGCAAAAAATCACAATAAATCAAGCACTTTTTATAGTTTATTTCAAGATCGTAAGATAAAAGTCGAAATAATTTTATTTAGTGTTGTTAAAGAAAACATGAGAAATATATAAACTTAGTTTGACCTGTACCGTCCGAGTTTTTTGACTTGAGAGCTGAATGTATAGGTATTTATTTTTTAAACTTCTTGCAAGCGGCGAGCTGCACCACTTAGCACTTTAACAATTCAAACTATTTTGTTTCGCAATTGAAGTTTTAAGTCGTTGAAACAAAGGCATACCTACCCACCTACAATTGATTGAGAGCAAATAGGTGAATTCACCATTAAAAAATCTATCTGACCTGGAGTCTTACATGAAACATAAGCACAGAAATCTATCATTATCCATACAGGGGTCAATTCAATTCATTTTTTATATTTCTTATTTATTTGTGTTTTGCGTTAGATAAAATTTTTGCGACTGTATTAGGTATCACGGATTACGAGTTAATAATAACGTTCATAATGATGATGATTATGATGCCGATGATGATAATGGTGATAACTATATTGTTGATAATAATATTGTTGATAATAATATTGTTGATAATAATATTGTTGATAATAATATTGTTGATAATAATATTGATAATAATTATGTTGATGATGATTACATTGACAATGATTATATTAATGATGATTATATTGAAGATTATTATGTTGATGATGATGACACTAAAGCACAATTTGCTTGACAGCATTCTTTCATTTTATGGTCACCGCTATAGACATCTGCATTTACATACTTCAGTGTGACAGTTACATTAAAAATTTAGTCTACCATCACTAATCTTGATTATTTCTTGTCTTAGTGTCTACCAAATTAAACTCGACTACAACAGTTTAAAGTCAGCATAACTGCAAAGTTACGTACAGCGCTAACATTTTCTCTACCGACCACACAGAAATCCTGACCTCAAAAACCCCGTTTATTTGTGTACAACTTTACGCACCATGGTTTATGTAAGATATTGTATAACTCGACTACTTTATAAACTTGTTATAAGAAGTCAAAACTTAAATTGAAACATTGACATATTATCATATCTTAATAATAGTTCCCTTACGGAATGAACAAAAAACGAGTACCAAATATCCCTATACTTACAGACCTGACGTGAATTTACTAAATTGATTACTTTCTTCATACACGCTTTTAAAGCTAATACATTTATCGTTTTTGCCGTTGAAACAGCAAAGAACCAGTTCCCCATGTTCAAGGTAGCGGTTCGCCCAATCAATACTTTCAACATTCGAACACTGACGGAGTGTACTTCACGTTACAAATGACTTCGTGAAAAGAATGCTTCTCTTTCCCCGTGTGTACCTCTGGTATTAAGTACTTCTATTGTTATGTACGATCATTTAAATCTACATGTTGAGCTTATTCAAAATAGGAGGATAGATGAAAGAAATTCTTTGGAAAAGATAAATGCTCGTTGCTTACCGAATTAAAATTCAAATTATATTTATTCAAAATTAGAACACTTTTTGTACGTCAAAATGAAACTACCACCGCTTTATAGCGAGGCATTTTCCATAGATCCATCCTTCTATATAGAAGAAACGGCGAAAGAAACTCCATAGGTGTGATTCTGCATCCTTTTAAATAAGCATTAATATACATATATATAATTTTAGAACTATTGCAACTCATACCTTGAACTATAGCAGCTCATTTCCAAACGTCTATGTCTTGCATGTAATCTGAAATTACCTCGTAAGGAATCAAGCGCAATAATATGATAATAGCAAAGGGAATGAAAATAAAATTAAATCAGATATATAAAGAGATATGTATTTAGTATTATGTGCTCTCTGCCAACACCATAAGCGTGTGAGAACGTGATAATAATAAGAAAAGATTCAGTTAAGGAAATATTATCTCGGTACCTATTCCTGGTTGTATAATGCTTTCATTTTTATTATAGTGTTTTATTATGATAAACGTTGCAGACATTTAAGTATAGGAAAGCTCGACACCCGCCCACACTGTTCTCAGATGCAGCGACAGAAGATTCGTATCAGATAGCAATCAATAGTTGGAGATGGAATTGAATGATTCTGGTTACATTGTTAACTATATTTCTTATTCTAGCCTAATACTTCTTAGAGATCAGATTCGAAGTATTTGTCGTAGGTAGCAGAAGACATATTTATAACATTTATATAATTGATATAATCATTGAATTGTGTTCAACATATACGTAGAGTGTAATTTTTGCAATTATTGTAATATAAAGGAAATTAATTAGCAAACAAATCAAGGCAATTTAGAAATTACAAAATCGGTACACTATTAGATAGTAATTTACAATTAAATGAGTGAATCAGTTCCCTTAAGCAATATATTGTAATATGAAATTTTAAACACATAACAATAATAAATTCAAAGCTTTGAAACCTCATAAATATATATTATAAAGCACAGAAATCAACCAACCCCAAATAAAACGTTTGACCACGTGTTATAATGTATCCCCTATTTACATGAAAAGCGAATACGCATTGCTGAAATATTCATACGCCATTTCTAACATAAACAACTCTATTTACATAACACCCTTTTATATCCTACTCAATCTACGTTAATTTACAGGCTTTGTGACTGTAGCAGCGGAGATGAATATTATTATTTTTGTTTTAAATACTATATATGTATTTATTACGTCCGGTGTCTATTTACGATAATTATATATTATATCTATATCGATTTCATGAACGCATATATTTTCTTAATAGTTATAGATTGCAGTATGACTGCAATCTCATCTGATGGCAAGCGAGGTGGAGCTAGGATGTCGCACTCTCAACTAGAAAATGCCTATTCGCTCTTATCTTAAGAGATTTTAAGTTGGATGAAGCGGAAAAAATGGATGACACGGAATTCTACTGTACGCAGACAAAGAATACATCCTATATAAAAATATATATAATGTATGTATATAAAAATGCGATTAGAGAATTATACTAAAGGTTTATATGATGACTGCGACCCCCCCGGCTTCGCACTTTAACTTTGACATTTTCTGTCTTTTAAATGTGACCTCCACTACAGATTAAATGCACTGTATGATTAAATTTTTGGAAAAATTTTAAGATATCACTAAACTACATACTGAAGATAAAATATGTAGATGAATTCGCTGCTGTCATCATGATAAATATAGAGAGATTGAGATTTTTTTCTTACCTTATTAACCTTCGTTTCTATCTACTGATAGTTAGGGTTAATTCGTAATTCTGACGTAAGGAAGATGCTTGGTATGAAAGAGGGAATTGGTGTAAAAATGAGAAAG
>DWTO01002824.1:0-13385 GCA_018244755.1 Jemadia pseudognetus
GTTCTGCTATTGTGAATAATGAGGAATATTATGATTAATTGATATTGATATAAAAATAATGATTTTATTGACGGTAATACCCCTTTTCTCTGTCTTGGGGCCGAGTAAAAAAAACATTACTCGACCCCGTGCCGGAACACAGGGTGTCGTAAGAAGCGACTAAATCCGGCGCTGGCAAAGCTTGATATGGCGCGATCTGTTCTGGCCGCCTATAAGCAGCAGCGTAGGCAGTTCCAGAATCTGTGCTTTTGAGAACCCCGACCAGCATGTCCAAAGTGGGGATTATGGGCATAATCTTACAGGAGAGACCTATATCCAGCAGTGGTCTGTTATAAGCAGATGATGATGAATACCCCCATTTTAAAATTTCGTCCGAGTAAGCCCAAGAGATTCTCGTATTTCTGCTGCAAAGCTGCGGATCTTAAATTACCGTCTTTTATTAAATAAGCTAAGACTAAGGTTGAACGAGAAGCAACTCGAGTCATCGGGAATTTGAATACTCTACTTTAAGTTGAATCAAGCCAAAATTAAATTTCAAGAACAGTTACTCAGCTACCTTATAAAAGAGCTAAAGCATTATAACAATGTCTTTTCTCCCTGACAAATAAGAATTTCTATAGGTCTTAGTACGTACATTGAAGAACAAAGCCACTAACAGCTGTAGGGGAATGCATTTTCTGAAATTTTCCAGCTTTTGTGCTCAGAACAAAGACTGAAATGTTTTATTTAAAGGCGTTTACTGCGACGTCGAACGTGCGAGCTGGCGATGCCATTGACCGTTTTATCCAAAGCCACTTAAGTCTTTTTCGCCGACGAAAATAATAATCAAATATAAGGTATTCATTGTGTATATTTTTATACGCATCATCACGACCGTAACCCTCGAAAAGGTAGGCAAATGTGTGTAGTACAGTTCTGTATTTCATCAGTTCCGTTTACGTCTCATTACAGTAGGTACATTTGTCATTTGCTTTAATATATTAAACAATAACAAGGAGTTTGGATTTATATATCAAAATAGTACTATTCCTTAGTTAACCTCTAAGTCTCTATAAGTCTTAAGAGGACCAATACTAATTGGAGTAATTCATTATATAATTTATCAATTCCTACAGTCATCTTCGAAGTGTCGCACGACCTCAGGACTATCTACTGCGCCTTGCGGTCGCTGTCTACTCGCTTTCTATTTTATACATATGGAGGGCTTCAGTTTTTCTTGTATAGAACAAAGATAGAGAAGTTCGAAAGTTTCATACTTCCGGCATAATATTGGAGAGATAAGGGAAAGTTTTTTTCGACCAAAGTGTACGAACGTTTGTCATATGAAAGACTCGTTAAGATATACAAGTCAAGAGATAAAATTTCACATGTAAATTACTTTAGTCTTTGAAAGTAGCCTAACTTTGCTATTTTATTAACATATATATTTTGATAACGATACGACATTTAAAATTGAAACGATATTGTGATGTATAAATGAATTCTTCTTAATTAATTACACCGCATGGGGTGGTGAAATTTTTGTGTTCAAACATCAAACATCACACATTAATAAACTGTTAATTAACTCAGTTGCTAACGTAATTTTATTTAGTATCGAAATATAATAAATTCAATACTATTTCCAAACAAAAAATGACGTGCCTTCTCTCTCCTCAGAGATAAAAAGTACATTTGTAAATGATCTCATGTTCTTACGGTCCCATGTAGGCAACAGGTTAGTAAAAATATGTAACATCACGCATGTAATCCACGAAGAAGTAAGCAGAGGAATATAGTATAATATTCCACGTTTCACTAGTAACTTTTACGTCCCACTAGGGAATGTATGATGAGTCTATGGGAATAAACCGAACATAGAACCAGACACAAATTTTAAATAGTTATGAGTATATTTGTTGACTTAATCGTTACACAAATGGTCGCAAGCGAGATTTTTGGTGGGTTCTAGTAGTGGTTCGAAGCAACACCTCATTCCATGACGAAATGTGAACATAATTGATGAAATCCGGGCGTATGTTGCATTTCTCTGTCGGCCTCTTCTGGAATTACAGGCGTGATGTTACGTTTAATTATTTTTTCTCTAATTCAAATTTAATAATGTAAGAGCTCATAATCTAAGTTTCACTAATTAGCGATTCGTAGACCTACCTTAAGGCCGTTTGTTGTTAGAGTTAGGACAAAGAAATATTCTTGACATTATTTAAGAATTAATTATCTGAAAGTACAATTCTATTGTCACTTACCGTTTATTCCAATGATATGTTTTATTTTCCACTTTCAATGTCACTTTATAGTAATAACATAAGTCCCTCCAAATCGTTTTGTATATTTTTATCTATTTATTTATAACGACAATATATGTAACTTACAGTTTTATTCATTGTTAATCACTTAACACAGATGACTACAACGTGGAATAATTTAAGTTTTTAAAAGATTACTTATGAAGTTTATTTAAAATGCACTAAAATCACAATGACTAATGAAAAAATCAAGACTGATACGTATTATATTAAGATTACTTTACATAAACGTCCATTCAAACGATATTTCGTTGAATTAAGCGCTCAAACAAACTACGCACTAAACACTCACTTTAATTACAGTTATAATTCGACGCAGATAATTATGTTAGTCTTTACAATTTAATTTTGTAATCCCACATTAATTTTTAGCGATTAAAATTATAAATGAGATGAGTAATAAAATTGAGTTCGGAATCATTTTACGACGCGGATCATTCGTAGCGCGGGAGGTTGTGCCTACGCCGCGGCCGTAGCGCGACTGACGCTGAGAAAGATTTACAATTGAACGCTACGCGTTTGGTAGCCTGCTGTGCTTGGGTATTGTGTTCTTACATACATGTATGCATAACAAAACTAGGTTACATCCTGTGAAAGAACATCTAGGGAACTTTTTAAGTTTTTTAAATGAAAATTTCGACTGAGCAACTCCAGCTAGGACTTAAAATTTTAGTTGTGCAGCGTGATACAGCAGTACGAGTGTAGAAATGGCGGGTTCATTGTAGTATTTTCGCATAGTTGCTGCCAACGTGAGGGTATTTTATTGTGAAATAAACATTAATGGTTATTAGTAGCTCGAACAAGATTGTTTTTACGAAAAATGTTCAAGGAATTTGCTGAACAAAGCATTTTAAATGTCTGTCCATTTTAAAATGGAAACCTGTTACTAATCATTCTTTTTTTTCACTGTCACATGTTCAATATCATTTTAATGCTACGTCATGAAAATTTCCAACATCGCTTTAAATTGCTAATTACGGAAAAACCTTAGTAATTACTCTGCTTTATGTACCGGAATTTAATTTAAGGAGGTTTTTTACACACTTAAAATGTATCTGGACCTGACATTGTAAGCTTGAATACAACTGCAACTTTGCCATTAAATGCTGGTACGGTGGTAGAGGAACTAGGTCGCATCCGCCAAAAGAATTTACAGCGAATTTACTCTCTTGAATCTTTCCGAGTTTCCAACTGAACTGTACCTACCTTTAGGAGAAAATAGAAATGAAAAAAAAAATGCGTGTTCGTTAAATGTTTCTTTGTACAGGTGGCAATACGAGAATATTAGTGTCTTATACATCCATAATTACAAACATATTGACTTAATGCATTGCAATTAAAGTATTTACGAAAATGAAAATACGTGTATTCGTTATTGAGGCTTACCTCCAATTTTGAACATGACTGATTTGTTTGGTAGAAAATATTAATTAACAACAATAAAACATTATTTCTTATGAAGTGTATTAATTTATTGCCTTACTACAGAAGGTGCGTAAATTCCCTAGCGCTTTTATCTTTCACCGTAAGAGATTATTATTAAAAGGACTTATAGTTTTTTGTTTGACTTTGCACACTGAGTAGATAAGTGATTTTTTTCATCACTATGCTATTTTTAATTAGTTCACGAAAATACATAAATTAGATGTTATGTATGTGTAAATAGAATACATATTCATGTATTATTAGTAGTATTCACTCGCACAGTGCAATTGTAAGCAAGCAAAATATAATCAATTACCTTCTCGTTACTATCGAGAAATTAACTTGCTATTTAACATATTAGTGTTATTACGACGTATTATTTTCCAATTTATTAACGAGCTACACGTGGACGTTGTATAAATTGCAACGTATCATCGTCACAGTTGAAATAACGATAGGTACATACTTCGCGACTATCGTATCTATGCGACCAGGGTATTTGCCGATACGCTGAAAATTATTGCCAGGTTATTTATTGTTGCGTGGTATCGACTGACTTGTTGGTTCAGCGGGTGGGTAGGTTTGAGGGGAGAAATTCTATCAATATAAGACTTGCTCAGGTATCTATACACATTGTTCATTCATTACCTGTCTGGTAATCATAATACAGACTGTCTCCTTCGAGATCGGATGTGTGAAGAATTCATGAAATCATTCTTGAATGAATTCAAGAATTCATTAAATCGAATCGTTGTTCGAATTTTGTATAATATTAACGTACCAGATATACTCTGTTTTGGGAAATCGTACCTACATATCGACTCGGACAAGCTACAATTTTTCTAGAACAATACAATATATTTTTTCATTGTTTGTTATACGATATACAACATACACTTTCCACGTTTGAATGGCTAACAAGCCACAAGGCGACGTTGTAAAATTGCTACGTTAGCATTCGGCGATGTCACGGTTGGTACAACGTAATTGCTCGTGTGGCACGCCACTACAGCCATATTTGCTGATGTGTTGAAACCGTTGCATTATTTTTATTGGTCTGTACCATAGAGAGGGCATTCGAACGAATCATTAAATACCACATCTTTCTATTGGTTAATGAAATATTGCATAAAATCGCAGTATCAGTTTTATGGCCGGAATGAGATTACTTCTCACCTGATTAGATTCCATTAAGAAGATGTTGGACCCAAAAATTAAACAACATGTAGTTAAGGTGATTTTTTTTAAATTAATAACATGAGATACAGCTCTGAATCGTCTTGAATACTTAATACCTACATTATATACTTAATATATACATTATCTAATTTGTTCGTTTGAAAGCAAAAGCGTGTAAGTAAACAATGTTGACGAAGCGGACTGCTTTGATCTTGTTAATTAAAAACGTTCCGTAAGACAACCATACGTAATGACAACCATTAAAGTGGGTAGGTAGGATTTTATAGCACTTTCTTGTATACAACTGACTGGCTAAGAATTGTGTAAGAATTATTTAATATCAGGGAGTACAGTTTCATCAATTTTGACTGATATTTACTTTCCAGACCCACCGTTTTTCTTTGAGAAGGAATATTGCGAATTACACGCGCTTTGTCCCCGAGCGCGGAGAGCCGCCTACGCAGAATTTTTGTAATAAATGTGACGCACACTAAGCCTTTTTAATCTGTACTTTCAATTATAACTTAAATAGGTCATTTATAATTTTGACTGCCTCTCTGGTCGTTTTGATCGCAAGCGAGACTGTCGATCAAGAGGTCCTGGGTTCATATCCCGGGACGGATTTAATTTATTAACTTAGATTTTCTAGTAGTTACTCGAAGTCCGGTGTATGGCAATATACTCACCGCCTACTCCATAGTAGGACGTAAACGTAACTTGTGAAATATGGGACTGTACTACATTTCCATGCCTATCTCTTTCGGAATTAGAGGCGTGATGTTACGTTTTATTGTACACAATAGAGAATTCAGTGAGAAATGCCCACACACGGATTCACATGAAAACGTACTCGTATAATATATGACATACGACCACATCGTTAGGCCACCGCGTCACCGCTGTAAGCGGATTAAATCTCAATTGGTAACAAACATTTAATACGCTTTTAGAAATACCACAATATCGTCGGAATATTCGCAAGTTTTGAGGAACGTTCCTAATTAATGTAACATCCAATATACGATTTACGTATTTGATTCATCATTTGGGTATTAAACGGGCCATAAGTATTTATATTTATGATAAAATTATGTGCCAGCTTTAATAAAGTTTTTGTTTTCGAGGTAGTGCAATTATTTTCGAACTTTTCGAGGTACTGTTTCTTGTACATAATGCTATCCTGTTACATAGTTACCATTTCCATATATTACAATATGTTGAAATTATATACCGTTAAAAATATTGCCGAACTAATTTTAGAATATTTAATGATTCTAAAACGAAGTGACAAGTAAGTCAATTGCGTTTTGGGATCAAATGTGACATATTTTTCTAAATTCTTTATTACAATTGATCCAGCAGACCGATAGAGAACCCTCTCGTTTGTTGGAGTGATCACACGAGTGATGGATGTTTTCGGCATGTTATCTGGCATCTGGAAAACCGTGTCGAAATACGAGTATGAAAGTATTGTTCTCCACGACCAATCCAAACTACAATGAAACCAATGTAAATGTGAATATTCTGTAGTAATTACTTGCATATTTAATAATATTCCATTTTAAAATAGTACCTACATAAAAAAGGGATTTTTTCCCGCGTATGTAATTTTACGCAACTGATTATGGGAAGCAATAATTTTGCACACAAATAAAAAGATGTATATTCACGCCTCTAATTTCCATACAAGTACACATATTTATATTTATTATTAAGAAATAGCATGTATATTATCAAAAAACATATATCGCATTCACCATATTATTCAGGTTAAGCCTCTTGTCAAGTTAATCTCTCATCTCGTACAATACGCATCGCAAATAAAAAAACGTTGTCGAGATACGAGAGTATTTTCTACATAATCTCGAAACCAGCGACAGATTCATGTGTATGTTTAGAGATTGTGAATCTCGGAACTAAGATATACGAAAAAGTACCTTATTACAAAGTAATAACGACCTAAATAATAGAATAGAAAAACGAACATGATAGAATGGTTAATGTAGAACAATACATACATACATAGCATCACGCCAGGTCCCTTGCGGGGTAGGCAGAGAGCACCGAGTGCCAAATAGCTCTATTCTAACATACCTGCCGCGCCTCCTCCACATTCACCATTCTCTTCATACATGTAGAACAATAATGTTAGATTTGTAATGACAGAAATATTTCACACTCGGCTCTTTCTCCCTACCCTCTAAGGGACCTGGCTAGATGGTAAATATATTAAAAATCATTATTATTAAACCGCCTTTTATTAACTGAGTATAATGAACTCCCGTCTGAGTCAGAACAAATAACACGACACGGGGCTGCAGACAATTTTACAATTTGTCGCAAAGTTATATTGTCTGTTGCAACTTCTAGTACCTACAGAGACTAAATACGGAAGCACGTTTGTAACCGGACAATAAAAAGAGGCGGCAAACTGCTAAACGAATTGCTTAGAACTTTTCTGACTGATTTTTATTTAGAAACTGTGTACTACCAATTAGATGCAATACATGTATACAGTTTATCAGCATTATCATCACACTATTGAGGTCCACTGCCAGACATAGGCCTCCCCTGAGGGGTTACGTTCATAATCCCAACACTGGGCATGCGGGTTCGGGACCACAGAACACAGTTTGTTAGACCGTCTTCGGTGCTGACCATAGGCAGTCAGGGGGTTTTCCTGTTACATAACTAGGTACATACCTAGGCAGAGCTGTACCCCAAGATTAGAATTATAAAGAACTGAAAGCCTATACTTACAACTCTAAGTGGGTCGTAAATGAATTACCGAATACAAATTTGGGTGAAGCGGCGTGGAATTACTACAGCAGTGGAACAATAATGGGAGTCCGACAAAAAGTAAATGTACCCTTACAACTGTAATAAAATCAAGGCTTACGTTTGTAAGATATACGTAGCTATTACCTTGGGTAAGTAGATAAATATATCCAACAAATACTATTCAGGGTAAGTAACATTACTTAAAAAACTTTCGGAGGCAGAAAATATAAAGGACTTCGTAATATATATTTATATTACGAATTTCCTTTTACCTAGCAGAGGTTGATAGTACTATAATTTGAAAAATGCGACATGCAGAGACATATGTAGCTTTCACTAATTTTTATCCAGGGTCATACGTGTATATAGTTGCGGTAAGCAAGAAGAATAAGATCTACATAATATTAATTTATCACTACTCTAACAGAAAATTGTCACAAAAAATGACATTAACACAAAATATACAAACGATACCAGATTTAATTATCAATAATAATCGGCATATACATTTGTATTATAATAAAACGTGTATTGCAAGAAACATTATTACAAAATTATTACCACAATCAAATATCAACGTAAACAAACCTGAAACCGATACTAAAATACACCTTTGAACTGTTTCACGTTGACATACCGAATGATTATATCAAAATGTTTATCCATGCAAATGAATCCATTCAATGGAAACCGATGCGTAATATCCGGGTATGCGGAAACGTCATCCGACGTCTCTCAGAACAGGATTCCCGTTCAGGTGACATCTGCAAATTTCCTATTCAAGTATATTCCAAATACCAGGCTTCCAGGTGCAATGCATTTGTATATTGGACTTGTGTTAATTTGCACTGATAATATAGGTATTAGAGTTATAAATTTATATAAAAATTGTAAGATTACAGTATTGAATAATTATATATATTTACAGATGAAATTCAATCAAATTCTGAGTGTTACATACCTACATATTGTTAAGCCAATTTCCACAACTCTGCACCGGTGATGACTGGTGGAAAAGGTTTACAACCACCTTACAGGCGATTGATGATGTTTAATGTTTACGTAATGATAACAGTCAGATTCGATTGAAGTACCTTTCAAAGCACGAAGATGCTCATGAATATTTGCCATTAGCGATCAGCCATTTACGAGCCAACCACTCCCACCGTGACTCATCGTCGCAAAATTCTTAATCTGACCTTACTTCTACGGTATTTCTTCAATAAAAGCGTAAAAAGAGCTCGTCTTCAAAACCTATCCGTGCTGAGTAAAATTTATAAAAAAATCTTTAGCATTCTGCAACCACATAAGAGCTTCGAGAACATTTTGTCGTAAGCACGGTAAACACAGGCAATGTAATCATATAAGCGAAAAATGAATGATGCTGCACGCTTTACTTAAATAAAAGATTTCAAAATCCTACAAATAATATTCATAAGCGTAGTTTAACAAGAATTAAAAAGAAATATGCGTATATAATCAACAATTTATACATTATTCCACAGTTTCTCCAAAACAAATGATATTATTCAATCGATCCATAAATTAGATTTTACGAGTAAAGTTTCGACCAACCAATATTTCCAGATACATCATTAAGTTTTACGGACTACGGAGATTTTAAATTATTTCATTATCACTTTATTATCAAGCGTCCAGGCCATCAAGAGTATAATACAATACTACACACTGAAGGCCAATTAAGCTTTTAACGACTACGTAAATGAGATAGAACTATATTACACTCAATTTAAGTCCCGAACTCATCGGAATATTCCATAATAAAGCGGACCGCAACGTCCTATGGAAATATCGCTAAAGCTTTGAAACTTTAATGGAATTAATATGGGTATCATGCGGTTTTTGGAGGTTTCAAAGTGCGTCACCCTATTTATCTGTTTCAATTTGAAGTGATCACGGTTGGGATTAACACCCTTAGTGAACTAAATTCAGCGCATTAATTAAATGTAAACATTGACCTCTACCGTCTATAAGTACTAGCTTAAAATAATGGATTTAGAGCTCACTATTTTTTACGAGTAGCAAATGAGCAGGCAATAGACACATGCATCGGCAACAAACCTCAAACGGGATATAAGAAATAATAATGTTTGGGTGTACAATACAGTTATTCTGTATTGTACACCCAAACACAGATAAATAAATACTTAGTGGAACATACATATTTAAATGACATTAGAATCAGTAAGAAAACTGCCAGTTTTCTATCAAGCCTTTGGATAGTTTTGTTTAACTTTCTGGATCTCAAAACACTTCTTAATAATACAATACAGATACAAAAAGCTAAAAGACATAGTGTCATAGCCTCGAGTTTATTACGGACGATGTGTTTTCATTTAAATGAGACAATCAACAAATTTGCGGTTACCGCGATGAGCCTAATTTGTGTCTTAGAGCCGCACTCAAAAGTTCTCTGTTCCCCATCTTTTTCTGAGTCTAGATAAGTATTCACGTGATGGCTGCAGTAGGTACAGCTGATGTTGAAGAGTCATGACTCGACATGGTTATTGTATTTTATATTTTTATAAATTTAATTCATAATTTCAAAAATTAAGTTACTATTTTTTTGTTTCAATTGTACTTACGCCTACAAATTTTAATACTAATATTCGCTTATAATTACGTCTCGATTATGTCCAAATGGGATGCCCAGTAGTCGAGCGATATTTTGATGAATGGAGCTAATTTCTCGTTTTGAATCAGGACCAAATAGTTCATTATGCTATTTTACTCCTGAGGTATTTCAAGAGGTTCGTTGTATGGACGTCATTAAGCATACATTCATGAGATTGAATAATCAGTGTTTATTATGTATAATTTATGTATATATAAATATTGTGATATTCAGGATTCTATTGGTTGATACGACTGCTAATTTAAACAGTAGGTACAGTAAACACTCATTAGCATGTAAAGTTAATGACGTAAGTAAGGATAATTCAAAATTTGTAACCTATTTGCGGAAAGATATTTAATTTAGAGTACAATTACCTTCCATATTTAAAATTTAAACACGTATACTCGAAAATTTATTATAGTGACCGTTAAAACTAAAATATACGCCACAGCTGCATTTAAAATCGGAGACGCGGCGGGCCTGCGGTAACGGCCTAATGAATGACGCTAATTTGTCGCTTTGAACCGCACTAAACGATTCATTATCCAACACCACCCCATTCCCTACCCCTCCCATTACCCTCCCATTCCCCTGAAGATATTATAATGCTAAATAACTGCCTCTGATAATAAAAGACGTCGTGAGCTTTTTAATGATAAAAGTAGCATTGTACAAATTACGACGCATTAAAATGTTTTCAGAGATAAAAGATATTTCCACAAAATATTGTTGCCACGCCGTTGATGGTGTTACGAGAATTGAAGTCCCATCTAATGCTATTCCCTGATATTGGTGTACAAAGATACTAATAAACTTTTAATATTGAAACACAATAACGCTATCAGGGAAGTTTCCCTTCGTGAGTAGCGAGGAATCAAGCAGAGTAGTCAAGCTACCTTCGACTAAAGTTTACCTTTGACTAAAGTTGTAAATAAAGTATGTATTTAATTATACAACGTTAATAACTGTGTAATAACTGAGATAAATTGAATTCAATTGTAACATAATAATTCAGTTCAATTGAATTCAATTATTCAAGTATAATTGAACGCAATTGAATTCGATTACCTACTCTCCCTTGATCAGTTTACCGAAGCGCCCTAACGCAAATGCATTACACAAGCGATCTATAGGTATATAATGTTAATCAGTGAGAGGCGATCGCCATTCGATGAGGAACCAATAATGGAAAATTGAATCGGTCTCATTGGTGCTTTGAAAGAGATGTCCGTTACAAAATAAGTTATAAAATTGTTAATAAAATGTTAGTTATTTTTATTGTTTTGCGTAGTTTATTAACTTCATAATTAACAGTCAACAGAAACTAATTACCGGCATTGTCTTAGCGAAAATTATTGTTGCCATCAAATTCGTACATTAAAGGATTTAAGTCCAGCAGTGGGATAAAGTTGGATATTTTTTAACTTAAAATGAATGAAATATTTATTGTTGATACAATCTACGCCCGCTGGTGCCCATTGTGTATTGCTCACCACATAAAAACTTCACTGGTCACGCACTTGAGAGTTATAAATATCGAATACACTTTTACGTGAAGAGAGACCCTATCGAAAACGAGTAATAAACCCAAAATATACGAATTATTTTATACCACGAGATTTACTATGTACATATATTTCTTTTCAATCAAGTACGCCATAATTGCATTTATGAAACGTAAAATATAATATGAAACAATATTAGCGTTTATATTTGTATTATTTAGTTTTCATTTATAACATATTCTATCGTAACCCTATAAAGTGCTCGAAGTGATTTCCGATCATACTCGTACTTTAAACTTAGATGACACATTTACCAAGGAATGCTGTTGATAGTTATTTACACTCAGCGGGTGTGAGCACGCGAACTATATCAAAGTGAACACTTCACGACTATTTACCCGTAGTTACTTATACAATTTTATTATACGTAACGGCAGGTTACCATGACGCATTTGATTATGCTAAATATATTGTTAGTATATGTATATATTCCTACATTTCAACCTAACGAACATCTGCACTGAATCTCAAATAGAAGTATAATTCTGTCCGATATTATGTACGCAACTAACAGATACATTGCTGAAGCCGCTTTAAGCCTAACCTAATTATACCAATATTGCTTTTACTGGGACCGTTAAGAACATGACAGAAACATTTATCCAGAGCATCCTTACAACAAGTCATCGTTGTAGATACTTGCTTCTGCTGCTAAACAGCACAATGAAAAATGACATAATTTTCTGACGGAGATGTGTAGCAATATTGAACCTTCCGAGTCTCGTTTTAGATAGATAGTTTTTTTTTTCTGCGATAGAGGGCATTTTTCCCGTGACATGTTGGCGTTAGGAGAGCTAAGTTAAAAATTAATTACCCCAGTAGCTCTCTGGCCAGTTAACCCTTATTATCAAATGTCATCAGTTTCTTGCTTTGGAGGGCAAATGAACTACTCTCACCCAACCTTAGCAGTCGTTAAACTTCGTCGGAGCCTAAAAGCTTCCAATTAATATCCAAGACAAACATATATACACAAATATTCATTAATACAACAAGGGCTAAAGCGCTCCTGACCTTTCCCAGTTATGGGCTCCAGCCTGTTTTCTATCACATATGTACTCAGAAATGACAACATGTCAATATATTTTGAGACGGCACATAACTAGTTATGCGATCGGAAACCAGATGTTCCATACTGATCCCGACCCTATAGATATACCGCAGATTCTATAACAGGAATAGCAGGTCAAGTCGTATCCCAGAATATCGTAGGCTACGCTTAAGTAACAAGAAATGTATTTTAAATCATACTTATCAAAGTGTCTAAGTACGACTTGTGAAAAGACGCAGCGGGTTATTTACAATGATACTAAATCAACTTTATCTTGTGCTATACATCGAGTAAGCAATTAGGTACTGTGAGGCGACCAGGAGTGTACGCTACACAACATTCAGGGAAAAGTGAATAAATTAAAATTAATTTATTAGTTGACTGCCTCGTGGGTCGCGTTGGCTGCATGCGCGTTTGCCGATCGTGAGGTCTGGGGTTCTAAT
>DWTO01002825.1:0-13384 GCA_018244755.1 Jemadia pseudognetus
CATAGTGGGACGTAAACGTAACTGGTGAAACGTAGGAGTGTTCTGCATTCCTCTGCCTACCTCTTCGGGGATTACAGACGCGGTAATACGTTACACATTTTTTTTTATCATGCGCGCCAGTCTTTCAACCCTGGTCCCCTGAACTGGGATTCTGAAATCTAGTATACTATACTACCATTGTGTTAAGAAATATACCGTAGGGTAAATAAGAAATAATATAGGTACTTGTGCATTGCGCTAAATGTAGAATACGTCGCGATGTATGCGAATGTAGCTCTTCTCTCTGCGACATAAGACCAGAGTCACGCTTGACACATTTTTTCCTATTCACAGAACGTAAGCTAACAATGCCGGTTTTTATATTCGCCGCTGTCTGCTGCCCGTTCGTCTATCTTTCACCTGGCTTTGTATGAATATACTGTTTATGCGAGAGAAAAAATAAATCCCTCGTATATTTTACATTCGATATGCAATTTGGCTTTTCTGGTTACTTACTAGTTAACATTTAAAATCTTGAATTATCGTGCGTCAAACAACGACCATACTCGTATGTTTATAAGTTTCTGAGGCTGTTAAAACGAAAATGTTAAGTTGATTTTAGTTAACTTAAACTTAACAATCTAGATTGATTGAAAATGCTACTTTTCACATAAAAAGTATTATTTTAGAGCAAATATTTTGTTGTGTAAAAAGAGATTATCGTATTGGATTGTTTATAAAAAAGAGTATGGAAGGCTTTTTTCAAGGGCTTACAATATTATAAAACTTGTACAAATGCCAAATCAAATAAATATCCATCAACGAAGCGGATGTCTAACAAAAAGTATTACATCAATAACTTGTTTTTGGTTTTTTTTGTTCTGTTAAACAAATAAAACTTGTGTTACGATCCATCGGCATACATTTTAAAATCACGGCTACGATTCCGGCCAACAAGAATCGTTCCCTGCGACCATGGGTAGCTGCAACAAAACTTTTATTCCAAGTAGGATGAAAATAAATTGACCATTGTAATCATTGGATGGACGAAAGGGATGAAAGTGCAGGTTAATGAGACAGTCACCGCTCGATGAGACTCCCCGAGCAGCGATTGTCTCATTAACAACGAACACGTACTGCCCGGCGCACCCTGGACATTGCGACTCATGCTTACCTACAACATCATGGCTGATCACTCAAACTCAATGGCCCCTTTCAGGGCCAACGAAATGGCTCTACTTAGGCCCACTACGGCTTTTCTCAGGGCTAAAACGGCTCTTCTCAGAGTCACAACGACTTTCCTCAGGGCTACAACAGTCCTTTATAGGGCTGATACATAAATAACATTACTTAAGTAGCCCGCACTGTTCCTTACATACGCGGTTCGTCACACATTAATAAACAGACAGATAGTATAAACCTTGATTATATGGTACATGAGATCCGAATTAGCATATTAGATTGCTTAATTTGAAATGATTCACCAGAGGTCATGATTAATACGAGGCTATATGAATTTTGCTTTCAATGGTAGATTATTGGTTTATATTAATATATGTGGGTAGAAGGTGGGAGATGACACAGGGATGACTAGGTTCAGAAAACAATGTCATTGTCTTATCGCGTCAATGTATCTAGTGTCTATAGCTTGTATTTAGCTGTTTTGAGTATTTTTGAAAATTCAAATATGGGTAAGTTAATACATGATTAAGATAAAATCGATTAAAAATTTTGCTATTGTTAATTCAATAGAATTTACGTGTAACGTCTAGTAGGTATCTATATTAACAATGAACAGTTTCAATTTAGTTTCATTAATACAGAAACAATGTGACTGTTGAAATGTATATGGCATTTCAGTTGTTTCAGGACTGTTAAAATTTTTATTTATTGATTTAATTTATTGTAATAAAAATAAAGGTAGGTATAAAACAAAAACTTTCTAATATAGGTATGTAACAACAATTAAATTAGCATAATGTGTATCAAATATGGGTGACTTTAATTTTTATTGCGTTAAAAAAAATGAAGTCTATGGATACGTATATCAGACACGCATTTCCGAAAAATACTGTACAATTTCTGTGGTACAAACAATAGTTTCACTAAAGTGGAGTTCCGTGCATTGTTAGCGCTTCTGTCAACTGTCAAATTGTTAATATGAGAACCATTTCACCATAATTGAATTTTCATTATAACAGTTGCGCTCCATTAAATTATGAAGCTAGGCACATTGTCGGCCACCTGCCACCTAGAAAAAAAATCTTTCTAAACTGTATTGTACACTAAATATTTATTCGAAAATCGAATTTTAGTAATAGCCATTATCACGATACCTATAGGTGTTCTTATTTTTAAATTTTTCATCTGTTTAGTATCGCATCACGTGAAAGTTTTGACAGTTTTAAACGAAACATTTTTTATTCCGTAGCTTAGAGATAGAAATTTAAGCTACAATTTGCACCGCTATATAAAGAATAGACACAAAAAGATTGTTGTGGTATTGAATAAATATTAATGAACGGCTTTTAATTGATCGTTTGGTGTGTTTTAGAGTGAAAATCATGTAAAGTATTTGTGTTATTTTCGCTTGTCATTCATTTGTCTATGACCGTGTTCTAGTTTTTTTGGCGCGAACCAAAGCAATATGACATACAAAGTATCAATCAAGACATTTGTTTAAAATCATAGGGGTCTTTTAAAATTTGTTTCGTGTGAATCTGTTATGGTATTAGAAATAATTGCTGTAACGCTCTGTGAGATTTACGTCATTGCCATTTGATTGGCAGTAAATATAGCGTGGCAACAGATGTATTTTGTATGAAGCTCTTAAGGATAAAAAGTTGCAATCATTTTTAAATGGTTGCGAAGCTGCCATTGCTCAACGAAGATATTTAAAAGAATGTGGTTTCATATTACTTTCAGTATTGTTAAGGTTAAAGACAAAATAAAATAGTAAAGTTATTTTGTAGCGAATCATTTAAGTCCTCGCAAATATGAGTTGCAAACGTGATTATACTACACCCCTCTACCTGTCTACTAGATTACAGGCGCGATTAGATACAGGCGTTTATTTGACTCCTCGCTTTCATATAATGTATGTAAGTACTCGTAAGAGATTTTGTGAATAATGACTGTTATTGTTTCATCACGCTCGGTTCCCAACAGGGTAGTGAGAGAGTCCCTCAAGAGTGCCATATATCTCTAACATTCAAGACCTGAAGATTTCCTTCATTCATCATAATATTCATACATACTTCTCTTTCAAAATGACCGCGTGGCCCCACGCCGGGTGTGCCTGTGCTACGGTAATCGTCAGACATCTGATAAATACGTAAATTCTGAATACGAATTTAAGTTTATGATTTTATATCTAGATGTAACAAATACTTGTTCTCACCAAAATAAAATTTGTTTCAAACGGGAATCGAACCCACAACTTTCGAGCTCAGCGTTTTGTGTCTCTAATCACTTGATCAGCTTAAGAAGCTGTCTATATCCTAATTTAATTTTTTTAAACTCTTTTATCTTTCCATACAACTCGTAGACACGGGTTTCATAGCAGAATTAGGGAATCAAGGGCATAGTCCACCAGGCTGGCTAAGTGCGGTTTAGCAAACCCGCTTTAGAGAAGCTATTTTTAGATTTTGCCATTTGGATAGCACTAGGCTGTCATGGGTATACAAAAATTGTTTATTAAATGGTTATTCAAAGAATTTCAACATGGATCGGCGCATCATGGCGAATATTGATCAACGTATGTCAAATGTCAGGATTACGTGAGTTCTTTGACCTAGAGTTACGTTAAACGTGGGAACATCCAACACTTACGATATTATAACGGTATGATCGCTGAATATTGTATCATTACGGCAGCTTTCTTATGGTGTAGGCAGAGAGCATCGAGTGAAACATATCTCTAGCATTACAAACCTGATGTTTATTAGTAGATTCTGCTATATTACATATCCTTACTTCCTTACTAATAATTATAAATGCGAAAGTAACTCTGTCTGTCTGTCTGTCTGTTTCGATGTCTCTTCTTTGGGCCTAAACCACGAAACCAATTTGGATGAAATTTTATACACAGATAGTTTGAAGCCCGAGAAAAAACATAGGATAGTTTTAATCCCACAAATCCTACAGGAACGGAAGATATAACGATTACTGTTAAACAATCTTGACAAACCGCGCCACCTGCTGGAAGCCAATGATTTTATATCACCTCTTATGTGACCTCTCATGTGACCTCTTATGTGACCTCTTATGTGAACTGAATGCAGATTACAACCACATTTCACCGGTTACGTTTACGTCCTATTATGGTGGTGAGCCTATTGCCATGCATCGGGCACTATGATGATAATAATATATGATAATATAGAAACAGAAAATAATATAAAATCGAAGTATTTTAACAGCGTACATGATGATAAATACAAAGTCGTGTTCAGAGCGGATCAACGACCAGACCAGAGGATCACACGAACGTACATTTGACATTCGTTTGGGGCGGAAATGATCCATTCTGGACTGTTTTAATCTAGCAAATGCATATTTTTTTTGACTTGACTTTTTTCATTGACTGTTAGGCGGTACGAAGTTCGCCGGGTCAGCTAGTATTATATATAAACTACTGGCGTATGTTTATATGTAATCAACAAACAAAAGCTTATATGTGTAAAAAACAAACTAGTGTCCGTCCCGACCTCGATGCACCGCGGTAAGGTACAACACTAGTTACACACCCTCAAACAACATACGTGTGTTAAGCCGGTATATTGGTAGTTTTGATCATAAACGTAACATCACGCCTGTAATCCCCAAAGAGGTAGGCAGAGGAGTGTAGTATATTCCCACATTTCAGCTTTTACGTTTACGCACCGTCATTGAATAGGTGTTAAGGCTGTTGCGACAGTCCAGACTCCGAGCCACTACTAGAAATATTAACTAGACATTATAGTTAGAAAAACAGAACAAACTTTGAATATTAAAAGTTTCATTGCACACGCATTTTATTGCCATTCGAATATTTAATGAGTTAAAATAAATAAAATCAAGTTCTCGTGACCCATAATAGCGATCGCATCTAAATTGAATTATGACAATGTTATTAGGTACTGTGGCTTGTGACATTCTTTATAATTGTGACATAAAATCATGACATAATGTCCTTCGAGGGCACATTAGACAGCTGGTTCCTGTTACTATCGGTATATAATAATCTTTTTGTTGTAATGAAAGGGCTCAGTGCAATTTTAAATGTAGGTACGACAAATGGAATTAACGTTTGCCATAACTTACGTCTGTACTACATACTTTAATATCCTGCCAGTTGCTAATACAGCTAATCAGCTGTTGTTTAACAGCAAGATTCAAGCATATTGTTGCTTTTTTTTATAAAACTGTACACGTCTCGTTAATGCCATTGGTTTGTCATTGGTGCCATTATCGATTAAACAATAGCACATTCGATTTCAATATTGAAAAATTCTTCTAAATAACATTTAAATGTCTTGTCATTTCAATCATGATACGCTGAATACAAATAGAAAGTGAGTTAAAACAAGGTTTTCTGTCGCGAGACAATCGAAATAACATGGCTATGTTATTACGAGTGTGTTGTAATGATTCTGTAGCATCTGTGGCAACGTTTATGTTATTGTAATTTTTCTTTGTTTTATAACGCACTAAATAGCTAAAGAGATAATCCATCGATGCATGCATTAATATTTTTTTGTGCGAGTGATAATTGTTTATTTATTTATTTACTGATGTAAGCAAAGGGCGGACTAGATGGCAAATGGCATTTTCTACCAGTCAACTCAGGTTGAGATGAATTATTCAATATTCTATCAAATAGCATTTTTGTTTATTGTAAAAGTAGACGGTACATGATTTTTATTTTAATCATTTATATGCCATAAACCATTTCATACCATTGAATGAAGAATCCGGAAACATTTTGTTTAATAGTATTGTGTTTTACAAGTAACAAAGTTTCCGCCAAGAAGACATGTTTAACGAAAACAACTCGATTCAACACAATGGAGAGTCATTCAGGAACAACGACCGGACTCTAAAACTACTTTTTTACTACTTAGCGGAGAACTAACATCGATATCTTGTAGGCGACAAACAACGCGGGCTTTGTAAGGGCACGTTCACATTATGTTGGAACTGGCGGCGTTTTCATTGTGTTCATTATCCCGATGGTTAATTATATTATGCACTTTCCCACCAGTAATAAGTCCGATTCTATCTGAGACATTCCGAGCGATTGTTACGTGGTTTTGACACGATTTGAGTTTAGTATCTGTATACACGATTAGAGCTAGACGAGAATGTATTAATTAGTACCTAATTGTTTTAATCCTTTTAATGTAGCCGAAGTAGGTGCATCAGGCCTGCGAGGATGGAGATATTAAAGAATCGGTGTTCTCAACCCTCCTCACCCCATAATAGACCTGGCTCGACGATATCATAGCTATTTGTTTGCAATATTATTATTACACTAATTTTGTAGTATTTGATGAAATTTATCATTTTTTTATTGCAGCCTATTGCATTTGTCTGCTATCTCACCTCATAGAGAGCGAGATTCATCCCAATACGTATATAGCACGCTTGCCTAGAAAATGCAATTCTTGAAGCAAGATCAACCGTATATTTTACTGTATCTCAATCGAAGATAAGATTGTGAAGTAAAATTAATTGAAATCTCAGTTTTTTAACTATGAATACGTATTGACTAGTCTCATTCACCTGGCACTCGTCCTACATAATGTGAACTCGCTGTTTAAAACCATATCTTTTATGATACTTGAGTATTAGAGAACGTTGGAGCTATTTTATGAGTGGCAAGAATTGGAATCGCTCCAGAAACTGACTATTGGTTGTAATTGATGCGAAATCGATCCGCCACGGGTGTGTTTCTACTTCAGAAGTGTAACATTTTGTTCAATAACCACTTGGAGAATATTGTTGGAGAATATTGCTATGTTATTCTTATCAATTCTGCTTTTTCTTGTAGTGTTTACTTAGTCGGGTAGTTGGGTTGAGGAATGTTTATAGCGTTTCGTGCGTCTTTCGATCTTTACTTTTCTCTCACTCTCTGCATCGTCTTGTAATGAAACGTGTAATTAAAAAAAGTGGTTACGACGGGTCCCTTACAGTGCAGGCAGAGAGCACCAACTGCTAAATCTCACTTCCTTACAAGCCTCTTGTGTTATTTTCACATTCATCACTCTTTTCATACATATAAACTTTGTTGATACAAGACGGTTCAGTTTTTATTGACGGCGGTTGTCCTTTCAATTCGCACATGACACAAGTTTAAAATTAGGCTAACAATGAAATGCAATGTAAAACAAACAAATGTATAATCGACATTGTTTACGCACATTAACGAATAATAACAAATTATCAATCATTACATAAAAAAAAATTTAAATTACAATTACACTAAGGCATTAAAATAATTACAGAGAAATTCTAAAATGTAATTCTAAGTGCGAAAAAATTGTAAAATAATTGGGAACATTGTGTAATTCAACTGTTGTTTGTAATAACATATAAAAATGTAATTCTCATAAAACATAATGAGTTTCACATGAGACGCTCACATAACAATGGTAATTCGGTTAATTTGTACCTAATTGTAACGTTGCATGGCGTCTGTTGACGAGAACCGGTTGCAGGGAAAGTTATATTACCGCGTTAGGATTTCGAGACAGCCGATCTGCCAGCGAGAAGTGGCTGTGTGAGTCGCCTACCCAACTTCGTTATTATGATCATTTTCAACCTTATTTCTATTTCCATAAAGTTTAGTATTAACGGGATTAGTGGCGGTGTATGCAATGGACGAATGCAATCGTTCGTAATGTTTTAATCACAAACGGGAATGCGATTTTATTCAGTAATATGACGCGGTGCGAAATTTCTGTATAATTCGCATAAATTGAAATATATTTTTTTTTAAACATTAGTGTGAAGGATTTAATAATAAGTACCTATACCAACATAAATTTTGTTGCATTTCAAGCTGCAGAAGAATGTACACGTTTTGACAGGATGAAGTCGTAATTCAATACAGCTATAATACTCACCACCTATTCTATAGCGGGATGTAAACGTAACTGGTGAAACATGGGAGTGTTTTACATTCCTCTGCCTACCTCTTCGGGGATTACAGGCGTGAAGTTACAATTATAATACTGTACTTTTATTGGTGACAGGTTGTGGTTTGTATGCATATTAACTCACATCTCTATCTATCTACTGATGGATATCTATATCGATGGATCGATGGGATATGAATGTCGCTGAATATTGTATTGTTATTGGTATTCGATGAATATAAAACACATAAAATTGGACTCATGTCCAGAGATTTGCGACGCTAAGCTACGACTCGGGAATAGAGAAAACTGTTCTTAAATGCAACGTAATATCACGCCTGAAATCTCCGAAGAGGTAGGCAGAGGTATTGTATTTAATTTATGTTAAAATTTTACTTCCATTTGCTATTAGTCACATGTAATGTTAGTATTTAAAGCTTAACAAAGTAAAATTATAATTGCTATCTCAGATCTGCACGTGTTTTGGTATAATACCTTAGTCTCGTAAACGTTACATAATGTAATATACCTTTTATACAGTTTAATTGCATAAGAATCTGTACTATATACAGAGGACACATCAACAAGCGCTGGCTTGACAGCGGTATAAAAAAATACACCGTACTTGTAGAGCAGTTGATACGAAACAAATACTTGGAGGTTACATTTTTTGTTACACACTTATTAATATTTCATAAATTATACATGCATCTATCAAAATATTATTTAACTCCAATATCCTAAAACTACACAAATGACAAGCAACATGGATTATGGGTGAGTTGTTTTTAAAAGCATACTCAAAAACAGCTTTTTAACCTTGACTTTACGATTGCACCAGCAGATGGCAGCAGACGGAGGTGTGGTGAGTCAAATTGTTTGGAGAAAGAGAAAGCCCGCCAATCGATCATGCACGCGGGGCGCTGGCCGGCACAGACGTGTACGCGCGTGACGTAACCCAATGGTCCCTTATTAGCTCGGCTTTTCCATTATCCAAATAAAAACTCTCTAAATATCATTGACAACTGACAGCTCCGTACATTTGTAACTATTTATTCGTTTATAATGCACCTAACACATACCAATGTGGCTAGAAAGCTATTGCAATTATTAGCTACCTCATTATTTGTAAGCCTTTAATATTTAACGTACCCGTAAATATAGGGTGCCACAAGATTCATAATTTGGCAGCTAGACAACAAATAGTTCAGTAATTTAGATTTCAAGTTAAACAAATGTAAAGAAAAGTATCTAATTAATAATGAGTCAATTGACAATATTTGACATTCGGTGCCCACTTCCTGCCCTGTGAGGCTCTTGGCTTGAATATATAATAATAAAGAATTAACATAACATTGTCATTAATTATAGAAGCTGAACCTTACTATCACACGTTTAATAATTTTGATGTATTTATATATTTATATATGTAGGTGTTAACATGAATAGTCAATTATCTATAAAACCGGCTTGGTTCACGTTTGTTTTTTCGGAGACAGTCTCCGCTGCGACCTCGCTGCAAGCGGCGGGAGCTCATAAAGAAGGACCTCGTATAGGTCCGACTATCCCGAAAAACCAAACTTCCGGCGACTCAAGCCGTCGTAATACATTATGCGTAATATCCATGACACATTGAACAATAAAATAACACTACAGCTGCAGATACAAGTCTACAATATATGTAATTACCTTAATTACATGCATTAGAAAACAAATTAGCAAACCGAAAATGTTCAACCAAAAACAGGTGTCATGAATAAAGTCTATTCTAGAACATCCTCATATAAACTCAGCACAAAAACTCCACTTGAACGGATTCACAGTTCGGTTAACTCGAGACATTCGGACGTAACCGAAAGTAGGACGATACAATGACCGTGGTCAAATTAAATATGACCATGTACGCGTAATATAGGATGTTACAAATATAATATGGTATTAAATTTTTATAACACTTCCGGCGGCTGTGAAGGAAAACATTGTGAATGAACTTGGACAGTTTCTAGTTCTTTAGAATGTTCTAGACGGTGTATAGTCTGTGAAACAGTGTTAGGCCAACGTAGTGGACATGCAGTCTTAAACCTTCTCGTTCTGGATGAAGAATAGTGTCAAACAGTGGAAAGTACGATGTTAACGAAAATCGAATGTAGAGCTTGATGATGCATTCTAATGATGCAATACACGAAGTCCGTCAAATAAATAAATGAAATCATTTCCCAACCAGACATTAAAATTACTAATTCAGGGAATTTAAGGTTACTAAATCGATTAGTACAAGTTAATTTAAATTAATTTTTAAAGCCATGAGCGTAGTTTTACTGATAACAAAACATAAAATGATGTCATGGATCATGTATCAAATATATTTGTTACACCCAAAAACGTGAAAATAAATACTCATAACATAAATATTTGTCCTGGGTGGGAGGCGAATTCACGACCTCCGGCTTAGTAGTCAGGTTCACTAACCACTGGATCAATGGGTCAGACAATGTGAAACGTCTTAAGGAAATTGATGCAACAATGAAAACGTTGAATGAGGCGATTACGCCAGACATTACGCCGGCTGATTTGCAATTCCAATAGCCTTATCACGAGCTGTATTTAACTCGGTCAGGAAATTGTTATCTAACATTGAAATTTATATCTCAATAAAAATGCTTTATGATGGAAGTTGTAGGGCTCCTCATGCAAGAAGAATAAATATAATTTATTCTTCATTGTTATGAGCACAGGCCGAATTCTAATTTTATACAAAAAAATTATTTTATACATAATAGCATAGTAAGCGAGGGGTAGCTTAAATCGTAGTAAGCTTATCTAGACAGTGCTCATCCACATTTGTTTTGCTTTTGCATAATTCCACGTTGTAGGAATCGGGAAAAGACGCCGGCAAACTTAACGCCTAATTTCATTTTCTACCAGTTAATGCGTTCAATAATCAATATCTTTCTATATTAAAAATATGTTAGGATTATAAAACATTGTAACATTTTCTAATATAATAACAATAAAGATGCTTAAGGCTTACTGCGGAAAAACTTTTATTACATAATTTATGTATTATGTAAATGGCAACATTATAAAATAATACTCGATTTGTAGGTACAGGGTACTTGTACGTCTTATCGGTGTCCTTATCATTGCACTACTGGATTAGGACCTCTTCTCAAACGAGAAGTATTAGTATTTACATACACGGTTAGCAATAGAACTGTACGAGTATCTCAGCTGCAGAAATGACATTTGTGTGGAGTTTATATGCGGTTAAGGTAAATTAATTGAAACTGCAAATCCACTGCGCAATACTTACAGTGGGTATGCAGTTCCGACGGTTACGACGATGAAGTGCAGTCGGTTTGCACTTGATTGTATAAAAACTGCATTCAAACCGCCATTCTATAGCTGACGTGCAGTTCTAATGCAAACTGTTAGTGTAGACTTAACTCTACGCTCTGGGTTGTTCCGTAAAGTAATTTAAATGTGACTACAAAAAAAGATATTTTCTATTTACCTTAAAGAATATTCCTAAATAATATCTCTTCTCCCCCGTCTTGAGCAGCGGCATGGTCCACCGTGTGACGCCCAGCTCGTCGTCGTTACAGCTCGAACATTCTGGAAACAAAAGTAATATTCCATTGTAGTATAGCTTAAATATTCATCGTTTTGTAATATTATGTAAGGTAAAATTAAATATAAAACAGATTCACTTAAACATTAAGAAGATTTAGTTTCAGTTGATGGTACATGATCTTATTCTTGACGATAAATGTCTTTAATCATTGTCGATTATTTACGATTAAGGTACTGATTGCTTACGATAACCGTAAACCGTGTGTAACTTTGATGGTGTAAATTTTAAATCATGAACAATGCTACAATTAATATATTGAAAAGTAGGGTAGTATTAAAATCTTAAAGTACGTACAAAAGTACAATTACAGTTAAGTACAATTTACGAGTATATAAATAATTAAGCTTCATACAAACGTTTTGAAAAATAAAAAAACAAATGCTAATCTTTACAACCAAAAACATAGATTAAAAAAACATTCTACTAAAAAAAGAAAAAGTAAACAAATGGAAATTTGAAGTTCTATTGAGTGTTACAATTGTATGATATGGTAAAAACAATTCATGACGTCGCTAAAATTATGATGGAGGGTGAGAAAAACAAAAGAGCTTAATAGAAAAATCTACCTTCAGACCTCTAATAACTAGCATTCCAATCGACATTATTGTTCAATATCAACTTAATTATAATTATTAGAATATTATTCATATTTAAATCAGGAAACATTCCGATTGTGTGGGTAGATTACAATGACATAAATGCTACAGATTGTTTCTAACAGTTGTATCCTTTTACCATATAATATACACCTATATATTATTCATACATATGTGTGTATGTTAGATTAATGTATAATAATGGACTATAAAATTAATGTATAATAACGTAATATCAAGTCTGTAAGCCCGGAAGAGGTAGGCAGTGGAATTTAGTACAATCCAATGTAGGTGGTGAGCCTATAGCCGTGTACCGGGCACATATCCAAATTCCGAGGCACTAGTAAAGAATCTAAGTCAGAAAAATCCATTAGTGCCTGACCCGGGACTTGAACCCAGGACCTCCCGATGGGCAGTCGCGCTTGCACCCAACACGACCAATGAGGCAGTCAAATTAAGTAACAATCTAAACGTCTAAAAGTTTATGTAATTTTTTTCTCTTATCCTTATCCGTCACTCTCTCACGTGTCTAGCAGATCAGTTAGGTTTGAGATAATCTGAATATTGACCGGTTGAAAATGAAATGAATATATTGCCAAATTGTGCTGATTATGTATTTGTATATTTTATCCGCAGCCATACATACCTACAATACATGAAAAACTCCGGGTTTTGTAACTTAAAAAAACTAATACACGATATTGAATCAAACACTGCGTTATCAATAAGGAATGAGTTAGTTTTTGTGCACGTGTCTAACTACACAACAGCACCGTAATTTATATGATACACTGTTAGGAACAAAAAACTATAAGCGTAAGTTAATCCGTTTTTTACAACCTACATTAATTCACTTTCAGTTCGTTACGCCGAATGTATACATTCCTAGTACATGATAACTTTTGATTGGATACAATGTAACAGAATGGACATTTTTTAAGTGGACATACGATTTTTTTCAAGGAATTTAAAAGAATTATGATTAATAATTCATAAGGGCAGACACATTAAGGGGTAGGCAGAGAGCAATGAATGCTAAATATTGTTACAAAATC
>DWTO01002826.1:0-13384 GCA_018244755.1 Jemadia pseudognetus
TATCTTGATGTGCTTATAATAGTAACATCAAGCCTGTAATCCTGGAAGAGTTAGGCAGAGCAGTGTAATGCATTGTAGGTGAGCGGGTGGGCGGGTTCAAATTAAACTTTGAAACACTACCAAAAATGTAATAGTACACATAAAATTTAACAGTGCCCGACCCGGGATTTGAACCTAGAACCTATTAATCGTCAGTCGCGCTGAAGCCATTCGACCAACGAGACAGAACGCTCATAATAGTTTGAAATGAATTCCAAAGTGTCGAGTATTTATAACAAAGATAATACCAGTTGTATGGCTGTTTAGTAAGTGTAAACAATTTTAATTGCGACCCGCTAAACATTTCATAAGTTGTATACGTGTACAGACACTCACACTAAGGCATAAGGAGATAATTATATGCAAAAGGCATTCAATTATCTCTTTATGCTTAGTCGTAATAAGATCAACCACTTACATGGAAGATCTTAATACTGTGTTACGTACATATGTATGTATTTTTAATTATTGTTAAGTTAGAGATTTTTGTAGATAGTTGTAGGTTTTAGATAGCTTTATTATTCCTTGTAGCAATGATAAATGTTGAGAATCGTTTACTTCTATATGTACATATGTAGTTATATAAAATGTGCATACATATATTATTTTACAATATACGCGTGAATATAAACTAAAGATTG
This sequence comes from Jemadia pseudognetus, assembly GCA_018244755.1. NCBI lineage: Eukaryota > Metazoa > Arthropoda > Insecta > Lepidoptera > Hesperiidae > Jemadia > Jemadia pseudognetus. The sequence goes on from DWTO01002826.1 coordinate 681, forward strand.
ATTAGACATTATATGCGTAAAGAGCAATGTTAGATAGATAGAGTATTCTCTATCTTTAACTTCTTAATCTTGAAATAAATCGCAATCTTTTGGTTGAGTTTTGTTTCCTTGGGTTGGTATGTTGATGTGCATGATATTCAAAATATATAAACAACTACCTAATATTATTTTTAAATTAAATTTTCATCATCAATTACAAACATGTGTTATATGGCTTTCGTTTCATCTCAACTGTATTCGGTTCAATGTTAAATGTATTACCGCAAACGAGCATAATTCTATCCTCAGCCGCGGCTTACATCATGGTGAATATGTGAATACAGCTGTGAATACACAGTGAATTATTCAACTGGGCATTGAAAAGAATGAATTGAAATTAGACAGTATATAGGTCTTATAAAATTTTCATTCTATTTTCACATAACGTAAGCTATCGAACATCATCTTATACCTGGGACAGCGATTTGCGTTGCACGGCTTGTTGTGTATTGTTAAGCCTTTCCTTCCTCCGCAGGCGGTGTACCTACTGTCGGTACCGCTGTTATCAGCGAGTACCAGGCGGAATTATCGGAAGGCTTTGGGCGATTTATTAACTTCCGCATACGAGTCCACTAGCCATCGTATCTCTACCAATCTATGTGATGTTATTTCTCGATTATACACACTGAAATGTTCGGAGAGAGCGATTAATGAAAGAATATTACGTCTGAAAAGATTAAGTTACTGGGAATTCGATGTTCTCTGTCTAGTAATTATAATCTTCTTAATAGAAGCTGTGTAGCGTTCTCAATGCCTATAATGAAAGTAATTAGTACAGTTGGTTCGTCTTCTGGTGTATCCTGCCTTAGCTTAATATTGTTCTGCTTATATAATTTGATATCATTCCAAGTTTGTATCCATTGTAACAATGCTCATGGTTCATTTTTTATATTGATCGTTAAAGCAATTAAGTAATTGTATTTTTCAAATAAAATGTAAATGTTGTTATAATTGGTCTAATTATGTTTGAACTTTTTTGTAATGAATTAAAGTAGGAATGATGAATGTAGAGATATGTGGTACACTACTTACTCTGCCGACCTCATAAGGAATCTGGTACGATTATTTATTCTAATCGGACTTCGTTGAGATTGGTCTGTTTCTATGTGTATTTTATGAAAATTTATTATATAGTATGTATAAATTATAAATTTATCTAATATATGGATAGAAATAATTGTTGTTTATAACTTTACAAACTCCACGAACTCAATCAACTCAATCTGTAAAGAGCCTTATTTGGTGATTTCGGAGGTGAGACCTAGGTCATGGTTATCAGGGTAGTATGTCGGTCGATCGTTATATAATGTGCAGTTTAATAAAATATATAAGATACAGAATATAAATAGGAACATATTCATAATAGTTTTAACGATATTCGACTAGAACTTTAATGACTTAACGTAGCTTCTACATAATCACTCTCTTCATAGATACACGCCGGTTATATAGAATACAAATTTATAAACATACTTAAGTGCTTTCTGTTTACCCTGTATCCTAGCTTGAAGTTATAAGAATAATAATTTTATTTTCTAATAGGTACATAAATGTACATTCGTCTGTAATGATCCTTAGATATTCTAATAAAAGCTTCATGGTGAGGTATATATGTATGTATATTGTATACTAGGTATTAAATGTATTAAATTTAGTTCCCCACTTTAAACAAATGTAACTCTGTGACCAATTTACATAGATACCTACACGATTTAAGTTACTTTTTATACACATAAATGTAACGATTAAGTACAATGTATAACTAGACCTGCTGCCTACATTATTATTTTATTAAGATACACAGGGATATTAAAAGAAACAATTATAACACGGAACCAGAAGTGTTGGAAACTGGCGCGCGTGTATAAAGAGGCTGAGGTCGGAGGTGGGTATGTAAAAATAGAAACATTTGGTACCCGCTGCTTTGTGCTGATTTCAAACCGAACAGAAACTGAGGACGGAAGTTGTAAGAGGAAAAGATATTATTATCAATTTCTCCGCTCCGTATTTCTCTGTTTGTATTACCCAAGTGGTAGTTACTCTTCGGTTTTCCTGCAGCAGTCGTTATCAATAATTTGATTGACACCTAGTTAATAAACTTCCTCGTGTTTTGTTTATGGTGACGGTTAATGAACTGATTGTTTATGATAAATTTTAATTACATATCTAATATGTTCTTGTCAGGGTTTTCGAATGACTCCGCAATTGGCGCGCGTGGGTGAAGAGAAGCGGTGCCCTCTCCCTACCCCGCAAGGGATCGGGCGTGATGATATAATAATAATAAGTAAGACATTGAACGAATAATGTACAGAATATTTATTTAAATTAGTACAGAATTTTAATCTAGTTTTATTTGATTTCATGACCACTAAAGATAATACCTGCAAATGACGCCACATTTTGAATGTCGCCGTATCCATTTTTTTTGACCATATAAATATGCGTCAGAACAATATTTAACATGAACTCATATCGAACAGTAATGTAAATGTGTACATCATGTACATATGTATACGCCGTCTAATACACCCATCTTGTGACCCACAGCGTGGGGTATCGGTCGGGCGCGACGGAAGTTAGATTGAAGAGGCATTTGTTGGAACTTGAGACAAGAACTATTAACAAAAACGACTTATTATATAATATTATTCATTAACTTCAATACTAATTTCATCCTTGAAGGCATAGACACAATCATCATTATCATTAGCCTACGTCCGTCCAGTGCTGGGCATGTGTACCTACATGATCATCATTTAATGAACTTGAATGATTATTGAATGATTTTTTTATGAAAAGAGAGAAGCAGACGAGCAGGTACATGCGTCAGTTATGAGTGATGACATCTGCAATCTTCTCTTAATAACACCAGAAATAGGACTAGTATTATCAGTTCGCTCATTATGTTTTCATTTTTTCAGTTCTCATCAGCTTTAGCGATCCCATAGTCACATAAGTACACGCTACACTTGAGAGAAAAAGATGGTGAAAATAATGGCACTCGTTTTAATAACTCGATGTAACATCCTTAGTTCATTGTGATTTGGAGGTGACATTTTGGCCATGATATAAAGCTGAAGTTTGTTTTCCTTTATTGTCTAGTCCATTGTCTATTTGGTCGATCTTGGTTTTCCCCTAGAGCGTGCTCTCCTAAGAATAAATTACGCTTTGCTGACCCAATGGCGTGCGCCGATTTCACACCGCTAAGAAAGCGATACACAATGACAAAGTCAATAGGTACTAACACAGTTTGAACCCCATACTCCGTAAGTAGGATGGCAGTCTACAGCCATAATCATTCACTACTGTATAGGTAACCCCATAAACTTTTAAAATAGCTTTCCTTTATTGTTTTATCACATGTTTAATGATACGATGATCGTTAATGTTTTTTTTCGTGTCGATTGTTTAATTATATTCTGTTAATAGTCGTAAAATGTCGAAAAATGCTGAATCCTGTGTGGGTATATGGAACACATGCAAACCAGAAGTATTAGCTCTAGTTCGCAGAAGCAATAATATTTCTGTGATTGGACATATAGTCAATTCCTTGAGCACATTGGCCGCCCTTTCCGGCTAGCGAAGTAGGGCTTCCCGTCTTGGGTAAAGTTTAAATATTTGCGCATGGGTTTTTGTATACTTATCTGGGGAGTAATTTATTAGGAGGAAAGACAATAAGAGGTTATCGGTATTGATAATGAAGTGTTACATTAGATGAACATGTTAATGATCAATGTTTTGTTTTCCGATGAACACCCTACTGTGGTCGGTCCGTACTTTTTGGTGATACAGTATTAAAAAGTTTTGTATGAAAGTATGTGTTTGAAGATTTTTTATTGTTTGAAAGAAATTTCTTTTATCTAAGCCTTTTAAGGTCACGCAATGTATGTATTAGTGGTGACTTTGTGTTTCAAATACAATTTATTATGTAGTATGAACAATATTTTTTTACCTATCTACCACCATCGTCATCGACACTTCTGTCGTTGACGCCATAATTTGTCACCCATTAAACCACTAATGCCATTTAAATTTACGCGCATTACTGCCATTTAAAATTTAAATTTATACCTATTGCGTATAATAAATGTCACATATTGTACAATTTTTAAATCGGCGCCTTCCGTTTCTATGAATATTTTAATCCCGCCGCGTCATATCTCCGCAACGCCGTCGACACCAACCCCCGTCCAAATTAGCCAGACAAACTCGAGGGTCAAACGAATCACCGCCCATTGACGTGGCCAAATTGAATCTTAAATCACATTAATTTGTCCCCAAATACATACTTCGCAGTTTTTTTAAACATAGCAGCTACGCTTGATTTTCGTGCTTTGTTTCCGTGTATTATTATTGTTAGGTGATTAGGGTTCTTTTCAAGAAGTAGACTAGACACTTGCGAGTATTCCGTATTCCTTACACAGCGTTCGAGGGATTGCCACGCTAGGTCCCTTACGGGATAGGCATAGTGTTCTATTTGTTTTTTGAAAATATTAGCAAAATAAACAATCGCTTTTTAAGACAAGTCGTGCACGTATTCAGGGAGATGAGTCGCTTCATGGAGCTATCTCTGACTGGAACAGCACCGCTCACATTGCTTTAGTGTGATGTACCTATTGCAGAAAAGGCTATAATATTAGTTACATGATTATATTATAAGGCATTTACACGATTATATAGTTACAGTTATCTACATGATTATAAAGGATAATAAATTTGAGTTTTAAAAGTTTCAAAATATTGCAATGTAGGTACCTACTTATACGAATTCTTATAGCTCAATTTCAAATTATTAAATTAAGATGTCTTCTAATTTGAACTAGTGTAAGTAGCTTCTCGTTATATAGAAATAATTTGCCATTCGCCTGTAAGAAACTAATGACACAATGAAGCATCGTTGACTGCCGGTTAATTTTCAACAGGCGTTTCATGTAAAGCCGCGTAGCGTGTATAAAATATATTTATCACAGTTTATATTAAAAGATTTGTGGTTCGATCTATTTACTTGTAATGTGGATGTGTTATAACTTAGAGTTTTTTTTGTAACATTTGGTGTACCTATTTTCCTGTATGAGACATAAGAAGCACGTCAGATGTGTAAGGTGAAAGGTATTTGGCAATATGTGCTTGCTATCTTACCCTTTGGTTATCTGGCGTGATAATACAATAATAATTATTATTGTCACATATAAAATAATGAAAATTAAGCTAACAAAGAATTTGTATGGGGTCTCTAAAACATTTTAAGATTTTTGTAACGAAAAAATTAAGTGTTTGACAAGTTTTGGAAATTCTGCCCCACGAGGAATAAAACTGGGTTGAAAATGATATGTAATTTTGTAAGTTTCCAAATTATTTACCTGAATAAAATTATTTACCTGAACAATTAACAAAACAATAATTCTTGAATTTATTGGTTTTTGGAAATTCTCACCATACGGGGGTATAATAGGGGTTGAAAGTTTGTATGAGATTTCGTCACTTTTGAAGTTAGATACTCACCTGACACTTTAGATTTAGACTTTCCAAAAACCAAAACAATGATGTATTTCATCGTTTATCAAAATTTCGGCCCTAAGTAAGTACTGAAACAATTTAGTACCAAGCGCGCACATAAGAACGGCTGTCATAAAATACTTTTTATTATTTTATTATGAGATTAAAGAAAAGATAATACAGATTTGAATACCTGAAATCTAGTTCAGATTTGAATATCTAACTGTATCTACATATTTGAGTACCCGTGTAATGTATGTTATTAACCTTTAACTACACTTTGATATATCTAAAAACAAAAACTATCTTTGAACTCTGGTATCTGGCAGCTAGTTTAATATAAAACGCGCACATTAATAACTACGAGAAGACTCAAAGTGTCGATAATTAGTACGGCATCCACCGCATACTGCGCGGACACAGAATGCGAGCTGTATTACATTTTCTGTTAATAGATAAATACCCGGCCACTGGCGTGTGTAATCGAATGTTCATACACAACAATACAACACTTGTAAACTGAACCTTATGTCAATTGTACAAGAAACCTTTTGCAATAACCAGGTATCACTGTTTGATAAAGGGTCGGCGTAATTGGTCACCACCGCCACGCGAATTACTTGAGAATTTCATAATTAATAACTCAACTTGACACTAAAACTATGTGAATATGTGTAATAAGTGGTGTGATTTATAATTTCCTATGTTTTCATGGAAGACACACCTGTGTTCAGTAAAACTGTTGCAATATGTGCCCGTTGTTCCAATGCTGATGACACAGAATGAGATGAGCTGTGGTGTATATACCTACGCATAGTATTTTTTCGAGTCTCGATCTAAAAATGTATATACATATACAATGTACGCATTTGTATGTACATTTGTTTTTTATCAGCTGGTTACCGTAACAGAGCCTCTGTCTGCTTTTAAATTAGATGACCATGTTTCAAAAGACTTAACTAACGAAACAAAAATGTATATTTTACACAACTCAACGCGGACGCCAAGTGACGCAGATTCATCATTTGGCGGCTTGGCATAGGTTACTTGCTATTAACTTGGGAGTACTTAATAACGTAAACTATAGAGTGCTGGTTGTGAACTAGCGATATTTCCTATCTGTTACGCCATATTGTTAAAGCTAACTTATTCTCAGCATGATTACTGTGTCACATATGTTTTGTTTGTTGAATGCCAATTATATATCTCCTGACGATAGCACAGTTTTAACTGTTTATTATTTATTATACGTATGTATAAGCGTGTATGTAATATATTAATGTTTAAATATTACGCTATCGATGCATGACAGTGCTTATTAATATTGGCGCCTCGTTCATCTTTTCGCCCTTTGCTTCAATTAATGAGAATGACTATTATTATCATTATACAATACCATCCGCCGGGTTATCACCCTCACAGGGTGGGCAGAGAGCAGCGACTCTCTAATATCTCTGTTCGTATAGACCTCACGTGTTTTTTCAACATTCATCACTTTCTTGATACAAGTTTTCACGGTTTCCGAGATTTCCGACTCCCCATCGACCAGCGTCTGATCTGTTAGGTCAAGAAGATGACTTTAGTTGTCATTGGCACATGTATCTATCAACAATCGCATTATGTAGATGTATTGTATTTTAAAACTATTTGAATAATCATCAAAGAAATATATTATAACATTATTTATTAGGAATACCTTTCGCTCGAAATTATAACAAAAGACGAGGATTTATATAACACGGTATAATATTTCGCAGTTTAATACAATACGAGAATAATAATGCGGTCATTAAAATGATGCCAGCGATGCGTACAGGTGTAAAGTTTGCAGTGACCGCATCGCAAGGGACAATCGACCGCTTTGACCGTATCTACCGTTTGAACAATCCACAAAGGGAAACTGCTCGGAAATTTCGCTAACGTGTGGTCACCGGAAACAGAATTGAGAATACTCGATAGTTATGACTGTCCTTATTATCGTTTGTGACAGAACACGTCGTTATTTTTTGCATATCTTGAGCGGCCATTACCTTTGTTCGAAAAGAAAGTAATATTTAATACAGTATTTATATGTATAGTTTGGTGTACTTAAATACTTAGTTTTAAATACATTTGTATCTTTGGCTGTGCATAATTATTGCTCACGCCACAACACTAAATCATTCAGGCGATTCCCGTCTTAAACGACAATTTTGTTTAATTTTTTTTCGAGCAACTATTAGGTAGACAACATTCCGGTAGTTCTGTAAGGATGGAGATATTTGCAACTGTCTGCATTGCAACCCGCATGCTCAGCGCGAGGACTAAGGCGCGGAGCCACCGCGGCGCACGCTGTACACGGGCACGCGGCGCACGGATTCATTTGTTTGACAACGTGTTTTCATGTGTAATGTGTCCGTGTGTTGTAGTGGATACAATCACATATATTTTCTTACAAAGGACAATGATGATGACAGCAAATATTGTATTTGTGTACCCTCCCAGTAATGAAACCAGAAAACCTTTGCTGTGCTTGCTTGTTGAACTGATTATTGAGTCTTACATTTTCTTTATTAGAATAATGATATTACAATGTGAATTATTATTGTGGAATTGTGGCAATATGCTAACTTTCTATTCCATGGTGTGATGTATACGTAACTTCATAATTTGTAAAATGTGGGAGTACACTACGCGCCCCTGCGTATCTCTTCGGGAACTACAGGCTTGATGTTATGTTATCATAATGGTCTGAAGATGAGACTTTTGTCTCTATTACCACTACAGACGTTGTGTTTCTAAGGTACGACTTGATCACATAATGTGTTTTTAACGTTTTATTTGTTATTTTAGTTGCTAATTGTAACGATACCAGTGGACTTAGACAATATACTTTTTCATAAGCGTTAACGCCAAATGTTAACTTACCTTTAGGACATAAATTGCAGAAAAAATGTTTTATCACGCTAGGTAGCTTAAATGTCTTTTCCATACATTTTGAAGTTACCCAATATTGTCCAAGCCTACATACAGTATTTTGAACACTATACAAGCAATAACTGTTAAGTTTCAAAATGCCTTATCTCACATAGCAGTAATATTAAAAAACACGATAAATCGTTTTCAAATATATTATCATAGCGTACACCGTGCGACGGTACATTACGGGGACGGGCGCAATTTGTCGGGATAATGGAAAAATTCCTGGGAAATCGCCGCGTCGTCTCCTCGCCTAGACTGCCGTGGGTCTGTAGGTTCTTGTATATAATTTATATTAATAAGTTCACGTACTTGACAATACGCTGTCATGTAAGTGGTGCATTTAATGTAAAACTTTCTTCTTCAAGTGGCATCCTCAACATCGAAAGTTGGCGACCAGGAAGGTGACTTAAACAATAATAGGTTGCTGTTAATGTACCACACCCTTATTTCGCTTAGTATCTTGCCTTGGATAATGAATTGTAGTAACTCATATTGCACATATAGCCCAAATAAGGTAACTTCCGTTCTCTAATGTTTTTAGGCACTTCCAGTTCTTTCCCCACACGCTGTAGAATGGTGGTAAAACTGATACAGCTTATGAAAATAATGTACATGTAATAATTGGACAGAACTTTAATGAAGTACAACTTAAAATAGCCCAATGGCTTCGAATTCAGCGTCCTACTCCGCTTGTACTGCGTTTACGTCCTGGCGGGTACTTCTATATAAACATCTGGGTTTTAAGATTAAATATTGCTGACTGCAACAGTGAAGGATCCATTGTGAGCCAAGCTACATATTAGAGTTCTTTATAATGTTCTTTAAGTCGTACGCAGTCTGCCACCACGTTGTGGGTCAGCGTGGCGAAGTATGGCCTTAACCATCTCGTTCTGAGAGATGATCGTGAGCTGCAGTGGAACGATAAAGTGGTTCAAGGTTATTATGAAAATCTTACGTTATTACAATACGGACGTAGTACATCCGAAGGAAACGAATCATCACGCCGTTATCCCCAAGGAGGTAGGCAGAGGAGTGTAGAACACTCCCATGTTTCACCAGTTTCTCTTGTATTGTAGGTGTCTTGCTAGTCGCACCGTCGCCGTATCGCGCTCAGCAAATCCTACCGCATTATTATTTTTACTTTTGTGTGTTTGAAAGAAAATTGTCGTACATTTTCCGAGATGTTCGCGGTGTTGATACCTCACAATACGCGTAATCCGGATGCCCATACAAAGCCCCCGGGCTCAAGTCTTCACCGCCGACTGGTAGAATGAGTCCCGGACCTTATGAGATTACTGCACAAAGGCCGGCTTACGGAGAAGAACTACAATATTTAGGCTTAACTTTGTGATGTCAGTGTCCGTCGAAGCTTAGCGATTTGTTCCGGAAAGGAGAATTTGGTATTTTTATATTATATACTTTATTATATTGACTACCTTGGTAGGCTTGTATTATTACCCGAACCAGTATAAAATATGAGCCAGGCGTCTGTCAATAGGTACAACTTATATTCCATGGTACGTATAGGCGACGAAAACAGAGCAGGAGCTGCACTCCTCTGTCTATTCCTTCGGAGAATGACAGGCGTGATGTTATATTATATTTTCAAACCATTTGAGAACCTATACACTAATTGAAGCCATCAGAGAATTAATTGAGTCAGGTTGTAATTCGGGGAAACCTATTGATAATAATTAAGTTAAAGTTATTTTGCAATGATCCGTTAGATCGTAAGTATGATGGTAAATAAAGCTTCATGAGTCAGGTGATCATGGGTCAGATAATTGTATGAGATTGATTGTATTGTATGAATTGTAAGAATAAGTCTTCCGTATCTGCGACAGTGCCTCTGCGATTGGAAATTTTCCGTAATGTTACATGATTTATGAAAACTAAGCGGCAAAGACAGTCATTACATTATAATATTTTGATTATTCATACACAATATATTTTCTATTTGAATATTTATACGTACATATAGAAACTGTTATATAGAACAAGTTTATTGCAATATCATATTTACATATAATAATATTAATAAATTTATTTATTAAGACTAATGTTAATATTTTGTTTAGCTACATATATTTTTCTGTTGAATATGTATTATGGGTGTGTATAGGTATATTAACAAAACGCTTACAAAATTATATCGAAACATCAAAAAAAGATCAATATCTTTTTTTATCAACGTTTTGCTGTCAGTGTACCGAGGAAAGAAGATTGTCCTCACAATAAACTCGGCTGTGCTCATAGAATCAAGCAGGTGATCAAAGTACAAACGGACTCGCGAAGATCGGCTGTTTTCAAACTTTTTTTGCCCTCTATGTAATAAAATGACACTATGTCGAAATTTTAGTATAGAATAAAAAGGGGTTGTAAATAAATATTAACATGTTCATTTTATTGTTTCATTTGTTTAATTTAAATAATGTTTATAAAACTTAATAAATGTGCGCGGTATCTACACGCCTTAGAATTCTACGTAATATTCTGTGCGGCGTTTGAAGTCTGTCAAACCCGCAATTGTCTAAAGTGACACATACGGAGGAGACTCGTATCCACCAGCAGACTGTAGGAAGTTTTGATGATAACGATGAGCTATTGTTACAATTTTGAGCCAGCTTCAATGCTGATAGTTTGCTAACAATATCATTGTTTTAAGTTTTCTTACTTTCACAGGAGGCTCTTCTTCAGCAGTACAACAATGGAGTTTTGGTAATGAACCATTGTTACAATGTATAACAAATTTCGCTGGTGACAATGCAGCGTTAAACATATCGAGCGACAACTTTGAGAAGCGTCTCGACTGTAATCGCATGATACTGGCTGGCTATTATCATTGCGCACATAATATTATACCGCGTAATACGCGAGATCGAATGATTCGATCGCATTATTCACTAATGCGCTGATGCCGTCAATGGCCCCTCCGAGGGTGGAAAAAATGAATAGAGCTTATGGAATCTAATAAAGTGGGACATTCTTCCGGCTCACGCTCTCCCGGCTAATTTCTGTCTGCGTATGTATATGTACACAATATTTTTATATTTGTTGTCTCGTTGACAATATCGTGTACATAAATGTCCGAGATAATTATGTAACAAATCATTATCGTTATCATTAACCCTTTCACCATGTCACTGGTTGCCACGGGTCTCCTGTCATAATGATAAGGGTAAGACCGTGAATTGGTAAAGATAATTTTAATGATAACCATTAAACAGCTTTATAGCAATAGACTCACCTTTATCATGGGACATATAACATAACAAGTGATACGTGAGAGTACTACACTCATCTGCCTACCTCTTCGGGGAAATATAGGCGTGATGTTATGTTCCTGTTAAACAGCAGATATTGTGCGTCATGATTATCTGTGTAATTTTTATCCGATTTCACGTTAGAATCCATTACCGCAGCAGAGATAATGGAGCCATTTGCCATCGCCGCAATCCGCTTACGTTGACGGGCATTAAGCGGTCATCAAATATGCATGCGCGCCGCCATCCTGCCCACATCCCGCATCCCGCATGCCTTCCTCAAGCCTGGAGCACTGGCTCGAAATAAAATAATACAGAATCTTTAATAAAGTGTGCATATAATTTATTCAGATATAATAATAATAAATATCTGGGGGCACCTCCACACACGGCCCTCTGATCGCAATGCACATGTAGGTAGAGCCTATGTTATAATAACAATTTATTTTTGCAATTAAAATAACCAACGGGCTGATAAACTTCATGCATACGAATCTATATATGCTTATATACATACTTTTTAACACCCAGACACTCAACAATTAGTTGTGTCCATTACACAGGTGTAATTATGTGTGAATGTTTTGAATAGGCAATGTCTGGACAAGCGGGCCACAAGCTACGAGACATGTCTATTTCTATTAGGTGAGATTGTATTCAAACGCGTGCCTATGGCTATTAAAAGAAGTCTTTGTTGTATAAACATATTTAAATCGACATGTATACTTAATGATTTATATGCACATTTCGACTCTCTTTTTCATACCATGGCCACATGACCATCTACACATTTCAGGCAGATATTTCAATGACACAGCTGAATGCCCTGACCGCCTATGGACAGCTGCGAGGGCGGTACGAGAAGTTGTGCTCTGCGATCCTCAGCCCACATGCCCAGCGTGGGGATTGTGGGCATAACCCCTAAGCGGTGGCCTACCTCCTGTA
>DWTO01002827.1:0-13382 GCA_018244755.1 Jemadia pseudognetus
CACTGACTTTTTCGGTTTCGGTTTCGGCCGTTTTTTGGCCGAAACCGAAACTAAGGCCGAAACTAGATTTTTTGGCCGAAACCGAAACTGAAAGTTCGGTTGGTCACTAAAAATTACTATTATCGTTACCAGTGAATACTAGATAAGAGTTAGTTCAACAATATCTTCGTCATGATCAAATGTTTTAATGGCAAGAGTAAAGACAGATATCCTCACAATGTTTGATGTCACAGATTTCTATCTATTCCCGCACTATGGAAAAATAATGTTAGTGTATGTGAGTATCTTTCAAACAACATTTTTTGAATATTTTATCTCAATACTTTAATAAATACTTAACAAAAGCATTGAATGTATGAAACTCTTTAATTTAATGTATGAAGATGTCACAAATCATTTTATTATGAAAGAGTATTCAAATAGATGATTAGTACTAGAACTGTACAAAAAAGAGGCAATAATGTCCGAAAAACTCACCAAAACATTAAAATAACAGAACTTTTGCTTGGATTTCATGTTATGCGGTAAATCTAAATATTCACAACTACTTACTATGATGTTACTTAATACACTAACATTTGTAAGGGGACATCACTTAAATCACTCACGGTGACACATTGTAGGTTTCTCTGCAAGGTAACATATTTATTATGCTTAAAACTGAAACATAACTTGTCTTGCCATGAATATTGTTACAAAGAAAAGCAACATTATTTTATGTACATACCATTTACTACTATTACTAAATTTTGTAAATATTCACAAATGCAGAAGCAAATATTCATTACATCACTAGTGTGTACTACACTCCTCTGATTACCTCTTAGGTAATTAAAGATGGAATTTTTACATTCATTCCTTATTGTACACCAAAAGTTAGAGAAGCAGATCCACTACAAATTTGAAGGAATGGAAAGGTGGTCCACTGTAGGTGGTCTACCTACTGTTAACAAGCGATCTCTACAGACAACCATTTGGTAGAAGTCATTAATAGAAATGAATAGATGCAGGGCACAGGTGTACAAATATAAATATTAATAGAATCAATAATAAAAATAATCAGAAAACATGACAATGACAGTAAGATCTTAAGTATGTTATGCAATATAATAAGTGGTTAAATTCTATATCCCTACCACCTATATTATTTCTATACTAAAAGAGAACTGCTGTTATGATATAATATAAATGTAAGGAATTAACGAACAACATCGACGTACGTCTACATAAAGAAAGTTGTAAGGCGATAACCTTACACACAGACAAAAATATGTAAACATGTAAAATAGGGTTTATTTGAAGTTAATGATATGTTAAGGGTACATAAAATTACATGTATACCTGAATTGCAACTCTACCATCCTCGTTGGCGAGAGCTAGTATATGTTCGAAACCTGGTGCTTCCGAAAATCGACAAGCAAAAATTGGCGGGTCCTGGTCGAAAAATGCCGGCAATGCCGCGTTTTGCAACCCGTAGAAAGACTCCTCAGCATTCACCACCAGCCTCTTCAGGATATTATCATAGTTAAAGCGGCAATCTATAAAAATAATATATATGTTCTATACTTTCGCCTTTACAAATCCACTACTACATTATAATAAAAGCACTACTTACAAATACCGAGTTGACGATCGATAAGACTCTGAATATCATTCATTTTGAGATCAATCTACAATTTCTTCTTCACAAACATTCCAGAAAAATAAAAGACGCAGATTTACCCGCAAACTCGTTACATTGACAGTCTGATACAGAATATAAATATTCACTAGTTTGACTGTTAGTGATTACTATAATAATGTAGATAATATTATTGTATTGAGAAGAGTAGGGCGAATAAAAATTAACTAACAAATTGTATTGTATACGTTTACTAATTGTTCGATGTCCATAAAGTACAACAATTTAATTGTAAGGCACAATTCTTACTAGCGTAGAGTCAAAGAGAAGCATCTCGAATCGATGTTAAACAGACTTGAACTTTGATAGCATATTGAGTTACTAATTATTAATATGTCTAATAACATTCGATAAATTTATATACAGATATTTGACAATGCAACATTTACATTTTGATCCTGATCGACCCAAAAATACGCGTAACGTCACACAAATTTATGCGTTGGTCAATAGTATAATATATAATATTATAATAATATAATATTCACAACCCTATTAAATATAAAAATACATTGGAATAAAGAATTTAACATTTGTAAGTTGCGACACTTGGCTTCGACACCGCTAGTAAGAATTGTAGGAAGCTGCACTAGAAGGAAGCCTAAGCATTGGTATTTAATAAATTCGCAATACAAGCTAGCCAATCAATATCTAAATATATCACGAAAATTAATTTAACTGGCTAGAAAGTTTTGCAACACTATATTATTTTATTAATAATAACAATGAACATAACTTTAAAATGCTTTTGGTGTGTGAATACACTTTTTAACCTGTATTGAATAGTGTTTTTTAACAATGCGTCTACCGTATAATATCTGTAATGATTTGACTTATCTGTAATCTATCTATGATGCTTAATATGCTACTGCGGACTGTGCTGTGATTTAACTTTTCTTTATTTTTTTTCTGTCTATATATTAAAATTGGAATATTAAAAAACCTATAAATAAAATAGAGAATACCTTCTCAAAGAATTTTTAGTACTTTGTGACGTTCAACATGTAAAATATCATCGAAAAGTTTGTTTAGTTTCTTTTCCTTGTCGTCTAGTTATAGTTTGAAAAAATTGTTCGTTGAATATACTAAATATTATAATTCAGTGATTAATATCTAAATATTGAGCACAGTTGCGAAACCTCGTTTATTTCAACGTGCTTATCCAAAGGTAAGTGTTTATTTTTAAGGTAAATTTGTCTAATTCGTAAGTGAAGGAACGGCGTCACAGTGTCGCTAGTCGCTAACATTTACGACTTACTAGTGGTATAGCGTTTGATAAGATTGGCCTTTATGATCACCAGAATTTGCCAATTTTAAAAACCTCTTATTTATAATATTGCACCTTAACGGCGTTCCAGGTGTATGGAATGTGAAGAAAATGGAGATGGTGTCAAAGCGGTGGCGGGCCGGCGCGGAGTCAAGCGGAAGCGAGGAGCTGCTGGCACACGCGGCGTGCAGTTGGCCCTCGCCCCTGCGCTGCTTGGCGCGTCTCGTCGTCGCGCGCTTCGACCTCATATGCAACCTACTCGGATCCCAACACCTACACTACCCCCAGACCAACCCCCCTTTTTTCCACCGCCATTCTTTAACGTGAACCAGATGGAGGAAATAACATTCTGGGTTTGCACTCGACGGGCTCCCTGTCTCTACAGATACAAAAATGTATATAAAAAAAAGACTGAGGAGGCTCACTGCTCTAAATATAGGCACAGTAGTGACCCCAGTGTAAGTGAAGAGGTGCCTTCACCGAAAAAGAAGAAGAGAAGAGTGAGACTACATCATGATGATGAGTCATTATCTGGTGACAGATATCAAAATATTTATTTTGAAAGATCTCAGAAACAATATAATAGGTCTTGGTATAGTAGCAGCAAGTCTGACTCTGACGGGTCTGATGTTGATTTTAATATAAGGAATGTTTCCATTCCAAATAAATCGAAAACTTCGAGGTTATTGAGGAAGACTCGAGCTACTGTTCAAAAGAAAAATAAGATGTTAACATCTACACCAAAACCTACTACATTGAGAAGGAGCTTACGTAAATCTCAACAGAATGTTAACTACAGTAGCCAGTTGGAAGGCTCATTGGAGATTCTTAATACCAATGCTGTGAATGGAGAACACCAATCCCGGCAAAGAGAATATGTTAATGAAAAGGATAAGTCTAGAAATAGAGATCAATCATCCAATAATATGAAAGATACAGTATTAAAAGAACAGATGAAAAATGAAATTGTGGCTAATGGTCAATTTGAGGATATTAGTGATGTATCAGGTTTTACTGCCAACTACATCAGGTCCACAAAAATGAACTCTAAAACCCCACAGAAAGTTAGAAATAAAACTGGCCGAAATTTAGTGAGGGAATCCCAGCAGAAGTTACAGAAAGACGAGAGTAAAATTATTGTTTGTGTGAACAAGTCTGTGAATACCGGACTTCCCCCACCAGTGTTAAATGATAACACAGACTCTTCACCGAATGTCATAAACCTAGTCACATTAAATAATAATAACAATGAAAAGACTCTAAAAGTTAATCGGAGTACATCTCATATGAAATTATTGGATATGAAAAATGATCAAACTAAAGAGGGTGATAAAGATGGTGGGCAGAATAATATTTCATTCCAGTCAAAAAGCAGTGGAGTGTCAAGGTATAATACTAGACATAGAAATAATTCCAAAGTTTTTACACAGGAATTTGAAAACACTAACCAGCATTCTACATTGATACAAAAGAAGTTGCCTAGGGAATTAAGAGAACTGAGAATTATAAATCAAAATGAACATCCTGATGTTAGCCTGGTGTCAAGGACTCGGAGTGGTAAGAGAATTGGTGTGGCGCAGGGGGAATTGGAGGAATCGGGTTGCTCTCGCAGTCGTTTGACTAATGTGATGGACCATGTGGGTTCTAGTGTATCGAAAAATGTAGCTACTCCTGTTAATAAAAGTGTAGGTAAAAAGAAACGTGTTACCAAGAAATCTACTGATGTGGGACAAGAGTTAGGGAAGGACTCTACAAGTGATAGCACCAAAAAGGACCCAGGTGGTTTGGCTAGTTCTTCGTCTCGTGCAAAGTGTGGTGGTACAAGAGCAGTGAATAAAACAAGACAATCTTTGAGACAGGACTCATTGAGGGACAAAAGTGGCTTTGCAGCATGCTTTTCGGACAGTGATGAGGACAAACCATTAATACGGCGGAAATTTTTTTGTTAGCCTAATTCCAATTTGAATCTGGCAATCATAGTTACTAGCTTGAAAGGAACACATGTATCAGAATGTAATGAATTTTTCATGTACTAGCTATTTCGGATAAAACAATCACTAAATTATCATGTATAAATTTAGGATGACAGTCAATGTTAGTTCATTACCTGCATTAGCTCCCCGGGTCAGTCCTACTCAAGTTCTTATGAAATTAGCTTTTTTATGTTGTATTTGTGTAAATTTAAAATGTTGATGTACAATATATTATGTTACTTATGATATTAGGCTGGCTGTTATGAAGCCAATTTGTAATTATATTTTCTTCACATTTTGCCAAGTATTTGAGTGTCACAAGTTAAAAAATTCGAGTAGTGCAGAAGCAATTTTGTATATTAATAAATTTTAATATTGATCTAATAGACTATAATACTTAATTACATGTATTTATTGTAATTACCCGTAATTGATGGATTAATAAAATGTGCTATACGCAAATCAAATTTGTGTAGGAAATTGTATTATAATGTGCCATTTACGAAAATGTTTAATATTTTATTTCCATGACCACAGGCATTATGATTAAATTGAAATGTTAGAATTAAGTTACTTAAACTATGGTTAACCAATTATTTTATATTCAAATTTGGTGTAATATATTTGCTTGTATTTGAAATTATATAGTAAAGTTCATGTATACACTTAGTTGTACTGTTTATTTCATTTTCAGAGGTTTTTTGGTCAAATATATTGTGTTCAGAATTGTCATATTTGAGATAGTAATAATATGAGTTATGGGTTTTCTTATTATTACGATTGGGGATCTCAGTTTCAAACCTTGGTGAGCACCTGTTACAAAAATGTCAGTTCTAAGACTCAATATAAACTAATGTTGAAGAAAATCATAAGAAAATATGGGCACCTAAAAGTTTGCCGTATTTTCTAAAACTTGCGTTTTTATATCAACCAGCACTTAAAGAAAGGTATTTGTAACAGTGTAAGAATAAAAGAGTTAATATAACATTTGGATTTCCCCTGAACGGGTAAGCATAAGAGTGTGGTACTCCCACCATCAGTCACCATGCCACATCAGCTACCACCACGACAAGTCACCAATTACATTACGACCCATAGAATAGGAAGTGAACCTATTGCTATACATTGGGTATAAATCCAGACTATTGTGCTACTAGTGGGAATTTCAATTTGGAAAATCTAGAACATTTTGTATGAACCGGGGATTGAACCCAGGAACTATTGCTCAGCAGTCGCGCTTGCAATGATTAGGCCCACGAGGCAGTTAGATAAAATAATTGTTAATGATAATATGAGTGATTTTTCTAATTTATACATTTTCATTGAATGCTTTGCGAAATTATTGGTATTAAATTTATACGCTGGATCATTTGTTTACTATACTGGAATTAAAGTGGTGCCATAATCCACAGTTATTATTCATGATATTTAATATATGAAATTTATAACTCTCCACAGCTGCGCTCGATATTTGCACTTACTCCGCCATGCTTTTCTAATGCGAATTGGAAAAAGTAACAGTTACTATGATAGTCTGTATAGCAAAATTTCAAAATTGCGCCGAAGGTTATCTGAAATGCTTTTTGATGGAGAAATCGTGGAAATTAAATATCAAATGTCGGCGTCTGGCACGAATTTGAACCATAGAGCCCGTATAGTTGAATTTCAAACCAAGCTGCGAGCATTACCTGATATTCCCTAAAAATAAACATGAAGCGTTTTTAAAATTATTCGTAGTACTGAATAACCCGAGAAAATAACTTCAGAACTGATTACCGTAATTTGGTCGGTGGATTGGGGGGATATTTTTACTTGAGCTAAGAGTTTATTTTTATAATTAACTGGCCCGTTGGTGCAGTGGTTAATGTATCTGATTGTTCGCCGCGGGTCATGGGTTCGATTCCCACCCAGAATAAAAAATATTTGTGATGAGCACAAGTATTTCTTCTGTGTCTAGGTCTTAAAAAATTAAAAAAAAATCTATTTAAGTATACCTTTAAATGTGTACTTTATCAGCCGTCTGGTTACCATACCACAAGCCCTCGTGATGCTTACTTTGGGATCAGATGTCCGTGTGTGGAGATGTTTCGAGATAGGTATTATTAATTTATAATTTGCACCTTACAGTCAATATGACGGCGTGTAATTTAGCGTATCTGTTACGCTGGACTAAGAATAACAAGAGATTATGCACATTATACTTAATCTACCTGTAACGGACCTTTTTTTTCAAATTGATTAAAATTTCAGTTTTGTTTTTATGAAAAGTAATCAATTACTTATGCTTACAAAATTATAGTGACATCTATGTTTTCTGTTAATACTTTTCATGTACACAACACAATGATATATAGTGACATCTTTTTGTCAATAGATGTCACTTTTACGAATAACAAAAATTAAAACGACGTAAGCTACTTGCCTATAGATGTCGCTATGATACTAGTAAAAACACCGTTAAATGAAACTAACTCGACTAACCTTACAATGGGAATAACAGAACTATTAAAATCTTGCATGCGAATTATCCCTTATATCTATATAAAACTAATTTATCACGTACATTAATTACAATCGAGTTCTGTTGAAATGAATATGCTTGTTGACAAAAACAAGTGAACTGGAAATAATATAGGTACTGGAAATAAATCACAGTTGTCTTTTTTAATGTACTAACATTAATTAATAGGTACCTAGTAAGGACATGCTTAGGTCCTTGGCACAAACCTACAGATTTATTGATATAAGGAACAACTTGTCAATATAAACTATTAACGTTCAATGAACAATACCAGAATTGAAGTGTTATTAATTAACCGACTTCAAAAAGGAGGAGGTATTCAATTCGTCTGTATTTTTTTTTATCGTTGAAGTTAATAAAACGCCATTCATTTAGAAGTAATATTGGACACTGGCATGCCACTAGACAATTCGATTATTTTCACAAGTCCATATTCCCACGTCACATCGCTGTAAGGAAATTGACGGTGCGGAATAATCCGATTGACTTTCTGACATTTCTCGCAGTTACAACTGTGAGAGCAAATTGTGATATTTAAAAACACATTTCTACTATCGCTATTGTCATTGGAGTTACCTGTTACCATCTGCAAGGTGTTAACGTGTAAAAGGTGGAACAGATGCATGCAATTAAAACGGATGGAAAATACATTCAGCATTTGAAATGTATACCTACTTATTCGTAAATTCGGTGAATACATACAAATGATATAAATTTTATAATATCTTGCCGTGTCGTAAAAGGTGACTAAACCTTGGCGGTGGCAAATCCTGGTATGGCGTAGTCTGCCTAGACGCACATAAAAGCCCTGGCCCCCTATGGGCAGCAGCGTAAGCGGAGCGCGAAGCTGTGCTCTGCAATCCCCAACCCAGATTCCTAGCGTGGGAATTATGGGCATAATTCTTCTGGGGAGGCCTATGTCTAGCAGTGGACTGCAATAGGCTGTTGATGATGAATATCAGTGAATAAAATATCCTATGAACTTAAAATTGTTTCTATTTTCTTTTGCATTGTAACATGACCCTTCGAATGGTACGATGAAAAAACCTAAAACGTATCGTGCACCATTTTAAATAAATATTTGTAAAATTCAAAATAGTCATAGATGCACCAGTAACTCGATACACGGAGGAAATCAGTGATGTTTTCGAAAGTGCGTTTTGTCTGTCGCAGGCGCGAAATAAAGAATCGAAAACACTACAGTATCAGTTACCTATAGGCGGTGAGGAGATGTATGATTGACATCTTGTTAGGGATACGTACGCTAATAACGAGCCCTGGCTTTCTCCCTTTTTTTCATACATAATTCATATATCAGTACTTTACCAGCTCTAATATCAAAGTTCCATCGCTTTAAAATCTCAATCTTTTATTTTATTTATATTTTGAGGTCAGTAGATACTTACATGAGGTAAAGGGACAGTGTTTCGCACAGGGACAACAAACCACACACAGAAACCTTGCATGTGCCGTGTTGATCGGTCTTGCAACCGGTACCTACCTACTACATAAACTGGGTGTCTTTACGACCACACAGTTCAGGTCTAACAAGTAATCCCTTGAGTATATCGGTTTATCTGATGTTAACATTTTTTCACAACAAACTCTACGTAAAATGACGGAGCCTAACCGTCTTTACAAACAACTTACTAAAAAGGTAGATAAGTAATAGAAAAGAGACTTACTATTTATACAAAATGTTAGTTGTTTATGTATAGTTAAACTATTTCTTTCTCTCTTTATTTCTTTCTTTCTATAAATGAGAAATATAAATAATATCTCAGAATTGTTTTGAGTTTATCGTGCAACATAGATCAATAAAATGTATCCACACGATCTGACACGATTTTATAGCTACTGTCAGTCAATAAGTCGTTTTTAAATAAAATGTTTATAAATGTAATAACTGAAAATCATAATTTCTAGTGTAATTTAGGACAAGAGACATATTTTGGCCGGGTTTTCCTGCATTGTTTTAAAGTCTCTTAGAATTTCGCACGCGTTAACCATGTAAGTGTACGAACAATTCTTTTTGGACAAGCCCGCCATAGTGCGGCGATTTAAAAAAAAATATTTTTTATCCATAACGCATCCTCTTTACCGCTCTTTTCATCAATGGCAAACGAATCGAAATGTTTGCATGGCTCAGAAGAATTGTCCGAGGAAACCGACAAACGTAGGTACAGGGACTTATCAACACACTTTCATTAGTTTCATTTACAATGTGAACTACAATTACATTTACTATATGAACTATAGTAGCAATACTATGCTGTATTACGTAAATTAAAAAAGTACGTATCTAAATTAAAAAAACTAATTATTAATATACATAATAGTGAGACGTG
Source organism: Jemadia pseudognetus (assembly GCA_018244755.1). Classification (NCBI taxonomy): domain Eukaryota; kingdom Metazoa; phylum Arthropoda; class Insecta; order Lepidoptera; family Hesperiidae; genus Jemadia; species Jemadia pseudognetus. The sequence goes on from DWTO01002827.1 coordinate 9,791, forward strand.
TGATGAACACAAGTACCTACTTATTCGTTGGGTCTAAAGTGTAAAATAATCTACATGAGTGTGTATTTATTAATGCATATAATATCTAGTTTATCAGTCTAGTCTCACACAGTCTCTGTCTAATTTGCTTTCAATTGGCCGCGTCTCAGTGATCTCAAGATAACATTACATTGTTATCATTGTGGTTAAACCTTTGAATATCCTCATATCTGAGTTAGGCCTTTAAAAAAAAATGTAGATACAAAATATTCATAAAATCGTAGCTAAAATTCAGATCACCCTTAACCGCGGCAACTGGATACAACTGTTTGTACAACTGCTCCGAGATGTTTGATTTTCGTTAACTTGTTCAAGCAAAAAACATTCGTAAGATCGCTCCAGAGTGCCGGCTGAATATTTACAGCGATGACGAGTTGCCAGCGAACACAGTGGAAATATTTGCTTAAGATGGTTTGTGTGTGTGCTCGTGTGATGTCAAACATGTATTCCAAGGCGTTAAGACCTATTGTTTGAGGCTCGATTGCAGATTTGTATGTTGTTTGTAGGACAGTAGTACCGGCAATGGAACGCTCCACATTGAATAGTATCGACGGAACGTGTCTCGGCTTTACCATGCAGGGCTACACCTAAGTAGTCGGAGACAGAAATACTACCTAATCCCTGCGCAGCATTCTTTCGTTCGATTCGAATTTTGATATTTTTTGTTAATTGTGCCACAGAAAACATATAATCGTCAAATAAGTGTGAGAGAGATGCCATTAAGCTATCACTTTGTTTAAAATTATAAAGAAGACATAAAAATCTTTCAATTAATATAAAAATGTATCAGAGAAATGTGCCTACGAATTATATTATAATTACATGCGGGCGCTACGGTATGGGATCCTCCAAGAAACCCGTAAAACAAGTACTTTTTTAAAGCTATCAAAGCGTAGCAATACTTCTGATATTGCACACGTCTGAAAGCAACGATAACTACTTTCCAACAGGCGGTTTGTCCGCCAGTTTGCCGTTCAATAAAACATATATTTTACCAATCAATAACTAGCGCACAATAGCAAGGCAAAGTCCCTAAAATGAAGCCTCAATCGTGCATTGTCTATCCGTACAACACGTACTTAGTTCATTCATTTCGGAATCACGATAGTCGGCGTCTTCCTTTGGCAAAAACTGAATGCATTGGTCGCGGGTAGGGTCGCCACCCGTCTAGTTTAACGCGGACAGTATTCGTCCCAGTTTAATATGTATTATATCCAATGTAAATCCTTGCAATAATCGAAGCTAAACATACGACATCATATAGTCTCGACTGTTCTTTGCTCTACACTGAATATTATGCTAAGCCGTCTCTACCTAAGAGTTTAAGTAAAGCCAGTAAGTGGATCATTCTTGACCCAAGTACTTCTCATGGGTGGTGTACGAAAAATGACTGGTACTCTGCGATACGAAGTATGTATTTACGAGCATAACGTTTTCAACACTTAGAAGTAAAAAAAAATCCCTCTAGGATTTGTCCTATATTTCCAATGTGTATACAGTGTCCCTGGTGGCCATCGCGGGTTGCCTGCTGCCACCTGATACAGCATTGTGCTCTTTATTTAGGCAACACTAATTGTGCTTAGCCTTTACCCTCATTATGCGTCGGTCCTTATTACGAGCTGCGGTGTTCCCCTGTTCAGTGCAAACTGTATTGAATTGAAAAGCGACGTAAATACCAACGAACGCATAGGTACTGACATACAAATATCTACAAATACTTTTAGTTTCAAATCAGTAGATACACTCATAAACAAAACGAGGGGCATTTGTTTGAGTAGGCTGCACGAGAATCAATACCTTCTGATAATCAGAAGTAATGTTTTTTAACCCCTCAGGGGAGGTTTATGTCCAGCAGTGGGCTGCAATAGCTCGATGATGATGAATGTTTTTTCTTTTATGGTTTTTCTTTGGCCTGTCGCAGTTAGAAATATGTACCTACACTAATGATTTAAGATCTTGACTTTTGTGTGTAAACGTAAACCTCATACAATTTAATACTTGAATTTGAATAGACTTGCCTAGTTATACATAAATATAGGTATATTATTATATTAATTATGAAGCCTATGTCTAGCAGTGGAATGCAATAGCATGATGATAATATAAGAAAATGTATTTTATATTTTGATATGTACCTACCTCAGTGTGCTAAATAATAAATGTATATTTGGGCGGCTTTCCGAAAATACGGTTCCGGTTCCGAAAAATGCCCTAAAACGATCGTTATACAGAAAACGCTCCCTATCAAATAAGCAATTTTATCTTAATAGTAACACGTGATTACATATCAATAATGAAATTGAACATTTTTAATTCTCTCAAAATGCATACAAAACATATAAATTATACCTACTTAAATTGTTTGTTTATTACGTTCGTAAAAATGTAAGTGGTACTGTGTTGTTATAAAACAACACAGATAAGTCATAACCAATTCGATTCATTATCGTTATTTGCCATTTATTACAGATAACGTATTGACTGTTTCACATTTCTTTAATTTATTAAACTAGTGTTAACAAATAGAGTTATCAGTATCTGGTGAAACGTGGGAGTGTCCTACACTCCTCTGCCTACCTCTTCGGGGAAAACAGGCGTGATGTTACGTTACAATTTATTACCAAAAGTTCATACATATACCTACTGTCCGCGAGCAATCTATCTGTTTATGTGGTAGTTACGATCCATAGGGTTGGTGTTATGTGGAGACCGCGAGGGGGCGTGGTCGCCGGCGGAAAACGCTTCTCGAATTGCACTTCCCTCGTCCTTTGTAGGTGTGCGCAGGAATTCAAGGCGAGCTCATTATGAGACCTTCGTTTCTTTCAGATTTAAAGGCTGTTTGGAAATATTTGGAATGTTGGCCATTGCGGTCTTGTTTGACTGCTTCAATCCACGCTTGACGCAAATTGAATGCTGTGAAATAGGCAGTTGCATTGAAATTCTGTTCCACGTACGTCTACTGTGCATTTCAAAGTCACGAAACCTATTGAAGGTTTCAGTAAAATTGTCACTCCTCTTCGGACAAAGTTTTATGCTTAGTAATTGTAGAACTTCTCTCAAAGACAATTTGCACTATCAATTACTTACCTAATAATACGTAATTATTTCTGATTGTGAGTAAAAATGACACTGTTAATCGTATAATTGTAACTAACGGAAGATTTAAGCGATAATGTAAACACTAATAATTTTAATAATAATAATAATAATAATATATCTAGTAACGACTCGGAGTCTAGATTTTGTGCCCGGTGTATGGCAGTAGACTCACTACCTACTCTCTGTGAAACATGGGAGTTTACTAATCTCCTCTGTCTTCATGTTCGGGGACTACAGACGTGACGGTACCTTTATATACATATATACATACACATCTCACGTCAGGTCCCTTGCGGGGTAGGCAGAGAGCACCGAGTGCTAAATAGCTCTATCCTTACAAACCTGCCGCGCCTCCTCCACATTCATCATTCTGTGCGTACATGCGCGCCGGTTTTGGTTTTACCTTTATATAAATTCGAAAAATATTAGATTGTTGTCACAATCACTGTATGAC
>DWTO01002828.1:0-13380 GCA_018244755.1 Jemadia pseudognetus
TCGACCCGGGAATCGAACCCGGGACCTCCTGATCGTCAGTCGCACTTGCAACCAACACGACCAACGAGGCAGTCAAAGTGGTTTGACAGCTTACTGAAATAGAGCTCAAATCCGTCCACGGCGTTTTAAGTCAAATACGCGCAGGTACGGGGCATGTGTCCATTTGATAACGTTACGGGAACTTCATCTAAACGGTGACGGATCTTAAATCCGGAACCTTATTCTTTCATTTAATCAAAAGTCACCTTTTCCTACTCTATGTACCAATTCAATTATTAATATCAAATCGGTTGTGAATGTTAATCAATTTTTTTTATATACTCGTATATTCAGCCTGGCAAACAGGCCACCTGATAGTACGAGTAAGTGGTCGCCGTCGCGTCGCCTATGGACATTTGCAACACCTAAGAAGTAGCCAATGCGGTACAACATATTTACAAATTATTTGTGGCCTTGATGCGGTTGCAGAATAGCGATAGAATTAAGCATCGCTCGAAACAAGTAGCTCTGGAAGGATCACATATAGCAACAAATTTCTAAGATAGTTTTCCGTGTATTGTGGGACATCTTGCACGTGATCCCGTTTGTCATGTTCAGTTAACAATCGTTACATCTCCTGGAAGGTTTCAAAGGCGGTAAAAATAATTCGACAGGCTGATTTTCCCAAAAATGTATCTACACTAATCAACACTGGAGGAATTTGGTATAGTACAACTCGACGACTACACGAGCCAATACTCAGCAGTCAACAGTAGAAAGTAAAATGGACTATAATCAACCACATATTACATATCCTTCTAATTCTATTCTATCAAAAAACTCATCAGCGTAGTATCGATCCCGGCACTTATGACAAATGTTTCCGTCATGATTGCCGATATTAAGTTCATGAGTTCCGTGTCGAGACGGACAATGGAAAACGATCATTGTCATATACGAGCGGGTATAGCAATGCGCGTCACGCCCACGGCGACTACTTATATCTCCAAAATAAGCTAAACAAACCTGTCGATTTTCAAAAGGCGATTTTTTTTTACCTAAAATATTAGTCAATGAAAACAATGAAGTTCGTTGTGTTTTATATCATGCAAGGTGACTACTGTTAGTTATCACAAAGCCATATTTATTGTATGAGTATTGTATTGGTGGCGTAATAAAACACCTAATTTTAGGTTACTGAGATATTACCGTTTTATTATAACTAACTGATACATATTGAATTGGTTTAATATCATATATATCAATGCATTATATGTATTAATGACCTATGAAAAGATGCCATTTTTCAGATAACACTGTGTCTAGTTGCGTCCTCTTGGAGCTCTCCGCAGAAACCAGTTCAAATGGCTTCCAGACTCACGAAATCCTAGCTAGTGTGTCCATTGCGAGTCTTCGAATCAGGTTAGGTACAGTTACTTATTGCTAAGTACATTGACACCATGTTCGATACTATGACTTAATGAATAGCATTGGGTCCACAGCTCTTTGGGAACCTAAATAATAAGGTGAGGCTTTATTGTTTAGGTTTGAGGTAAGTATACTTTAGACATTAAGTGAATGAATCTCGTACTTGAAATAGAGTTTTTTCCAGTATGTTGCAAAACATCTATGTAGTTGCTGGATGAATAATCTGAAAGAGTACATTATAGCTATTCGCACTTACCGAACATCTTCCAATTCGTAGAACATGTCCTTGGAAGAGTCATGGATGTAAATTTTGACTCGCGGGCTGTCCATATAGGCCATGGTGAGCTGCTGGGAGAAGCTCCGGACGAACAGCGCCTTTACAGTGTCGATAGATGTGATTTCATTCGGGAGCAAAGCACGCTTCGTCTCGTTTCGATATTGGAGAAAAACTAGTCCTGTACAAAAAGAAATAAATCATGTACATTGTATATCTTCTGTCACGTCGTATCTTTACGAGTAGCGAGTGATCAGTTAAAAAAAGTTTTTTTTTATTTAAATACACAATTCCCTTTTAATAACACAATTCCCAAAGAGGTAGGCGTAGGACTCTAGTACATACCCACGATCACTAGTTACCCCCGGCACGTATCCAGACTCCGAGCAATTACCCACTAGAAATTTTAACTAGAAATTCTAGTAGAAAATCGAATAGTACCCGACCCGGTATTTTAGCCCAAACCCTTTCGATCGGCAGTCACGATCGCAATAATTAGACTAATGAGGCAGTCAAGTAAATCGATTCTTGATATTCAAGCCAATTCTGGTCGAAGTAACGCTATTGTGTCTAGTTTGAGTTACAATCTTGTATAACGTGAGATAAGAAGCAGACGTCTATGAATTGCGAATATTGATTTTAAAGATAATTTATTGTATAAACATTCGAGTAATGATGAAGAGTTATTTTCTCACAAGTTTTAAGTTGCGCCAGGGGTGGTACCCTACTGTAGACACATGAAACAAGATGTACTAATTCCTACTTCGGAATTAATAAAAAGCTAATTAACGCTGTTTCAAAGTGAAGCCCAAGAAAAAACTACAGTACACCGCAGTGCAACTGGATACTTCCAGTACTTTTATACTAATATTACGATCTATTTAACGAGGCTTCTATGCAGCAGAGTTGAAAATAGACTTATACAGGCATAGTTAATTAAAAGAGATGATGTAAAGCAACTAAGGCTACCTTTTTGGTCGTAAATATCTTAGATAAGCGTGCACGTTTGAACTTCATCGAGATGCTTTAAGTGTTTTGAATAATTACGTATCAGTTATTAATTTTGGCAATAGTCACCCTTTACTCCATAGTGGGGGGTAAACCCAACTGGTGAAGCACAGGAGTGCACTATACTATCTTGCCTACCTCTTCGAGAATTATAGGCGTGATGCTGCGTTTATTATTAATCTCATTTACAGAAAATTTACTATGTTAAAGAGAAAATATTTAAAGTTCAAAGATGGCAAGTTAAAACTATAATAATGTAGGTACCAGTTTTTATTATAATTAATTAATTAAAATCTTAGCGAATTCTACCCGCGGCATCATTTATGAAAATACTCAAAGCACTATCTTTATAGCATATAAATTCCTTTACTGATATGGCCTCCTCCTTTGTAATATTAGTACCTACGATTACCTTGAATATTTCCTTGCATTAGTTACCACACGTTTATAACGTATAAGCGAATATTTAATCAAGGTAAAATTCTAACCGTGTGTGCCAAAATAATTCGCGATAAACAAGGAATTATATTTAGCTGAACAAATTTCGCTTCGCTTACATATCAAAGGAGCTCGGTTACATAGTAACCAGGATTATTTTGTACTATAATATTTTGTACTATAATATGAACAATTTTGCTCTTTGTCTAGAAACAAAATTAACATCATTTAATTAATGCCGAGATCATGTGATGGTTTTGATTCATACCTACAAAATAAAAGCGGCTCACGTCTAATAGATTGATTGAATACTGTGTTTAGGACAGTAAAATGTAAGGATTTTTTCGACGTCAAATAATCAGGCTGTTTGAAAAGAAACTTTGTTCTACAAACTGTGGGTTTGCTGACGACCAGTTGCCAGTCAACACTAGATACGTATTATATATGTACTACTATGCAAGTTGTGGACTGTTGAGTTATTTATTAAATTCAAAAATATTACACCACAAAATTCAATGTATTAACAAAAACTAAGAAGGGCTCATTTAGACATTGTTGAAACTAATTAAAATGAGGATAGTACATACTCGTAAATATCGTTATCGAAAAATTAATAAATGTAAACGAATTATTTTCAAAGGATATCAATCAGTGCTAAATATAACTATGCAGTACTCTATAGATGTGGTAACTGTCATACGCCTAGTATATCTACAAGTTTAAAGTGCGGTCTGCGATAGATATGTATCTCCAGTATTATACTCGTATTATAGGGTAGCCTAAGTCCAGTACCGTAGCTAGGTGGTGTGCAGGGACGGCCCTCCGGGGCTTCACTTTTTTGGGGGCGACAAAAGGATTGTTCAGGGGGCGGCAAAATTTCACAATAAATAATAAAATACCTGTTTTAATTACATATATCAAAGTACTCGATACTATTTTGTTCTTTCGTCGATGTAGTTGCCATGCGCAAAACATTATAAAGTTTGAAGTGGCAGGAAAACTTACACAATAAAGAATAAAATACCTGTTAACAATATATCCAAGTATTTGACTTTTATTTTCGTCGAGGTGATTGTCATACGATAAAACATATATAAACTTTTACGGGGCGGCAAAAAATTCTTCCGCTCCGGGCGACTGACACCTACGCCACGCTACTGATTAAGCCATAAGGAGTAACTTTACATTATTACTAGAATCCTTTCATACATCTTTATTGAACTGAAAGTTCGACACGTGCTTTTTAACATTAACTTCTAAGGATTCATTAGAAGTTCGTTGGTATTTTATGTTAAGCGCAGTCCCAGTAGGAGCAAGTATATAGAACTGTACATATGTGTATATATATAAGCACGCGGGTCCCTTGTGGGGTTAACAGAGGACTTCAAGTGCAATATATTCTTATAGAACTGGCGTGGTTTTTCTACATTATATTATTTTTGGGTGCCTTGTCGGTCGTGTTGGTCGCAAGCGCGACTGGCGATCGGGAGGTCTTGGGTTCAAATCCCGGGTTGAGCACTACTGGATTTTTCTAATTTAGATTTTATAGTTGTGGCCCGGAGTCTGGTAATGTGCCCCGTGCGCGGCAATACGCTCACCACCTATTCCATAGTGGGACATAAACGTAACAGAACTGGTGAATCGTGCGAGTGTAATAGATACATTTCTCTGCCTAACTCTCCAGGGATTACAGATGTAAGTGATGTCCCGTAATTAATTTTTTCGCTCATTTACGCCGATTTCGGAGACTTCTGACTTCCTCATCCTGAGCGTTCGGTGAGTTCCTGTCTCACTGGGCACATACATCCAAAATTTAAAAAACTACTCGTACATTATGTATAAGCCACAATTTTGATATACCCAGAGGTCTTTCCAAGGTTTTGCTGGGCGTCCGCACTACTGGCAACGAGGAGCGCTGCTTGCCACCGCGGCGGAATCCGGTAGACGCAGTCTCCACTTCTGACATAACACCTGGATCATCATCGAACAGCAGTGCATTGTTCGGCGGTGGGTATCCGTGAGCGAGGGGCGGCTGGAACAAAAGAAACAATATTTAATACACATACGTATGAAGCAATGATCGTCTCGTTACAAGGCACTGAACTTAACCACAAGACCAAACGGTAAATACGAGTGGATATCATGAAAGGGGTCAGAAATCACGCGATTCAGACAGGAAAGGACTAATCAAGGACTTTCCACAGAAAAGAGAATTGCACGCGTTAGTAGAACTTTTAATATTATAAACATGGCTAGGTTTACTTCGTGATTTCAGTAATCCAGTGATTGCAAATAACCTTTACTTACTTTAAAGCTATCTATAAATTATAACCTCATTCTACGTAGCCTGTAGCAATTATTATGTATGTAACTAAAAACATTTATAAAGTCCGATTAATTGTTTCCGAAATTATTGCGAGATAATCAAACAAGGCGCTTTCAGCTTTATAGGTATAGCTATTTAATCTTACGAACATAAAATTTTCGAATGATATCGACCAATTTCCTGTAATGTATTTGGAATATATATGTTGATCGAAATAGTAATTTGAGTCGCTTGTGAATTCAAATCCTACCAAAGCTTTAAACTTGCTTTTTTTATTTGATAATAGGATATTGAACCTTGACATATGGTTTGCTTATCATGGCGGTTATGTTAGTTAGTTGCCTATTTCAAAATAAAAAGATAATTTAACCTAACGGTGTTTTTATAACGTTAAGATTTGCTTATATAACGAAATAGTCCTTAATTAATCTTATTCAATACCGTTGAATTGAAAAATATTCTGTTATCCAAACGAAAAGAAAATCTCCTCCAACGAAATAAACAAACAAGCCTTAATGGCCTTATTAAGATAAGGAAAGTTTGGAAACATTTTGACAAAAACTTTTCCTTGTTTACAAAATTCTCCATCATCCAAGGACGAGCCAAAACATGGTAAATTCCAAACGACAACAACAGATTTCTTAACAAATGAAATCGTAAACAAATGTAATTTACTGGTTATAATTAATCCTTAATTCCTCAAAGTCCACGAAAGAAATTCCGTACTAAGGCCGGCTTCATCTTTGTAGACGATGACCTACTTTAATAAAATTAAAGCGCACAGTAATTCCATACCTTGCTGTGAACCTGGTAAGGGCGGTAATGACGTCGGGCCGAAGTTATCAAAAATAGCTAGAAACATCAGTTGCAATACCTATAATGGAAAGTGATCTGTACCCACTAACAAGCCCCAACAAATGCAGATTGATTTACGTAACTACGAGTAGATATTCGTATAAAAGGATTATGTAACAATAGACAACACTGTTTTCAAGGTATAAGCGATTAGAATTTGTTGTTGTTGATATACTCAATTGGTTTTTATTTTTTCCATCTGCTACCATAATATATAATCGAGGTTTTTACCATAGGTTTCATTGTTATTGGATGTAAAGCAGTTTTCTCTTCCAACTATTTTTAGATAGGTTTATACTGGTGAAGCTGGAAAATGCTGATCACGGGTATCTTCCACAGGTAACAGTACCATAGGTTTGTCTAATGCTTTTAAATGTCCCTTTAAGGCCTGTAGCCACTGTTATCTAACAGTGTCTTCCGGACTATTTGTTGAAATTTGCCCCTGAAGCACGGAAACGCGCGTATCACTTCGTCGCTAACGACAACCGTACCAGAACCCACTGCATCCAGTTTTGCCTAACTTTAGGTATGAATTAAAAAGTCGGCAAAATTTCTGGGCTACGAGCGCTTCATTTGCTTTGAAAGTATTAAAATGTTGGATGAAAGAAGCCCGGGAAATATAAGAAAAGAGAAAAAAGATTTTAATTAAAATTTTACATGAGATGGCAAAAGTTGGATTAGGGTATGTAATTAAACATAATATCTCTACATTCGTGATACTCGTAGGAGCATTCTGAGGGTCGTTTGGTTAAATATTATAAGTGCTTCCAATATCGAACAGGCCTTTGGCGTGAGAATATTTTAAATATTTTTACAGTACGGACACTGCCAACAATCGTTTGAATTCATGAAATCTTAACAAGTTCTTCACGTATAATATAAAATAAAGAGTTTCAGCTTTCAGGCGTGCAAAGTAATGACATTACGTTCATTGAGAAAAAAGGAGTTATTATGTATAAATATATACTAGGATGTTGACTACAAATCATCGAAATGTTAAAAGCACATGTGTAATCTTGACCTTAACGTCTACAAAATATAATTATATTTTTTTGATACGTAAGTACTTGCTTAAAATTTACCTAACCATTGATTTTTTCTACATTTACAAGTGCCTTGTTCGATCATTACTGAAGCATATCGCATCAGCATTTTTTGCCTTGGGTCCTTTTTTATGATAAACATATCGTAATGCCTAAATTGCGCAAAAAAATTAAGACATTTTGATTTTTTGCTGTCATGCCCATACGTAGTGAAGAGCATAATTTTTAAACGCTAAAAACTAGATATTGTAAACTCAATGTTCGCTCATTTATACTTTTAATAAAATAAACTACAAAGTTTGTAAGCACTTCCCACGGGAACATTCATGTTTGCTGTTGTACGACGTTCGTCGAACACTGGTAAGCGATAGTTAATGTATCAGTTACCTAACTAATAATGAATTGTGAAGCATAACTTTTTGCATACCTACCCATTAATTAAAAGCGATAGTTTCGATACTTTCAAAATACCCTTATTGTACACTATTCGTGATGTTTAATTATTACATAGAAAAAAATGTTTTCTACAAATTAATGTCGTAAGGTTCCATTGTTTTCATTACAATAAATTCATTACTGTTATTCCTGGGCAAGCGCTGTGAATAGCTATTTGTGCTCTACGATCGCCAATATGCAGGTCGAAAGTGAAAAATTAGATATGGACAAATACTCCCGAAGAAAAATGGGAATCTCTATTTCAACCAGAGGACTATAGCTGGTTATTTTTCATTGTATTCTAAACTGAAAATAAAAGCAGCGGTTTTTACAAACTAAACTTGTTGGAAGTGTTATGGGATGTACAAAAAATAATATAATAATATAATTCTAATGAATTTTTCAATTCGTTATGCAATGGTTTCAACTTATACATTGTTTGTTACTAGAAAATTTGTACAAGCAGGTAGTTATCGTCTCAACCAAGTGTTCACTAATAATATCATTGTACGCTGGTCTGTTAGTTGCAAATTACAAAGTGCTTGTCTTCTTCATCTTCGTCAAGTCAATAGCTGATCGTGAATCATCGGGTCAGTCTTAGTGAGGATTAGTCGCATGGTCCAGGGTGCGCCGAGCAGTACCTACATGTTCGCACTTAATCAGACAATCGCCGCTCAGGGAGGCTCCTTTCATGCTCCCCAAAAGGACTAGTAATATTTATATAACCATAACTGTAGGCCAAAAATTGGTGACTTTCGTCATCACCGTTATTCCGTTTCCAGTAGTATCACGCCACTGAGGTCATGCTGACTTCGACGTGGACACTGGCAAAGAGGGAATAAATTATGTGGTTTCGAGTGGCTAAAAGTTATGTTGAGCAAAATATAAGCGATTTAATATTATCAATAACTCTGTTTAAATCTGTACTGACTGCGATATGGCCCACATATCAGATATTATATATCTTATTAAAATCACTTCATGGCTTATATTTTAAGTTACCTTATTGAATATTATGTCGGTGACAAAAGTAAAAAAAAATATCTTAACTGACAAACACGTACTGCAACACACGTACGTCTAACGAAATGACATAATACCTAATTATATTTATTGTGTATGTACGCATCGACGTAATGCATTTGTCTACATCATATCAGACTTTATGACGTGCGATATCCAATGTAGAAAAGGACTTATAGGAGTAGCTACCCCGATATCGTATCCTGTGTCGTAACGATCTCTTCTCAAATATTTGTTATCAAACGTACCACAATTAAGTGGATCAATTTTACTGCTGATCGCAACAACTCCCGAAGCATGTACGGATGGGCCGCCAGAATCGCCTTTACACAACGCTTTCGATTTATATTTTTCTACCGAGCAGGGCGGGGCGAAGCATAAATTGGGATAGAGGTTCACATCAGAACATTCCTTCACGATAACCTCTAATACTTGAGGTATCTCTAGATAATAGTTTTTTAATTCATTTAACAGCCCGTACCCAACTAATGCAACTTTTTGACCAGTCAGTGTTTTATAATCGATCGAACTCAGCTTTCCATATTTAGCAAATATCAGTGGCTGCGTATGTAATAACCCGATGTCATTTGCTCCCTGGTTGTAGTTGGGGTGCGGTACGGTGGACAGAACCTCGCTGAATGACTCTGATCCCGATTTCCGCAAAGACTGATATGCGATCATTACTTTATCTTGCGATTCACTATTCGATATCAGATTATATTTCACATTTTCAGCGCATTGTGCCGTTGTTAACGTCCATGTAGAAGTCACTACGACACTGGAACATAAAAGATGATTCAACTGTGCGTTATTTAATTTTTGCAATACAATTTTCACTACAAAGGGAAACTCATCTTGGCTTGCGTTTCTTCCACCTGCGATTCTCAAAAAGTTTTTATTCGCCTCGATATTGTACACGGAACACAAAAATAGTTGTAATGTAAGTCTCATTTTGATATTCGTATGTTGTACATTGCATGCTATTACAAACTTCCGTCATGGTACTTTTATTGCACTTAGCGAAGCAAACAATTTTTACGAGTTTATTATTTCACGTCTCGCATCATTTCACACTATTTTATGTTGCTCGTGGTCGCTACCGATGCCATTCAAATTTTTACAATTGCATGAAACTGTACATGGTGGACTACGTTTTGAGTTGTTTTATCTTAGTATGGTAGGACTGGAGGTGAGACGAGATTGCTTACGTTATATTATTTTCTGCATCCAGTCGCCACGTATCAGTTTACAGAATCAATAAGAGCATATTGTATTCGAGTGTTTTACTATGTCCATTTAAATAAAATTGAAAAAACAGACAAAGAAGGCAAATCCATATTGGATTAGGAAGCAGCGGACATAAACGGATTCATAACAGCTGTTACAAGATAAAAATATGAATATGATGATGATAAAAATATGAAGAGTATTATAAATACATGAAGTATTTCGTTCAATTTTTATTTTAATACGGCACCGTGTTCTGAGCTTTAGTATCTAATAAATTATATATATACTACCCAAGTGCTAAATAAACAGCAGTGATAGCCTAGAGGACAAAATAATAGCTTAATACTATAAAATTCAGCTTCTCACTCCGGATGCCCGCGTTCAAATCCTGGCGCGCACCTCTATACAAAATATGCGTTTTAACGTGCATTATAACTTGCTATAGCGATGGAATAAAACAACGTGGCGAAATTATCACACCTCAGGATTCACTATAAAAATGTTCTCTATGGCGGGTAAAGTCTGCCACCCAGGACGTGGCTAGCGTCTATGGCCTTAACCCATACATTCTAAGAGGAGATACGTTTTCCAACACGGGAACGACAAAAGGGTCGGAAAACAAATAAAAAGTGCCAAACAAAGTTTGTGAATTATTCCAACTGGGATTTTGTAAGACGATACTTATAAGTCACTAAACTATTAATCCCAGTAGCTTCAAAGAAAGCTGTAAGCCTAATCATATTCGCAGTCTATGTATATGTATGTATATACATTCTACTATAATTTCCACTTCAAGTGTATTATGTATCTGCATTCGGTTGAGGGCAAATCTCGTGCAACAAATAGCTAATTCAGCTTGGATTGCGAGACCCGTAGTCAGTAGGTACTAGGGCAAAAAGTTCTGTACATGGACATTTTCAAATTCAAATTATAGTTTGTTGTGAGTTTTTAAAAAAATATAAAATACAATTTACCAAGCAGTATTATTTTGTATTACATTTCTAGATTAGACAAAAAATATAAACTACCTAGTGAAAGTATTACAGGTCCGAAATGTTATAATCCATGAAATCGTGTAGGTAATTAAATACGACCAGTAACGTAGCAATTGAATATTAAATTTGTAACTTAATAAAATTGTTCGGTCCTGAATATTCAGATTTATCTCGTGGTGACATATAACTAACTCGACAGTGAATTGAAAATTTGATAACGAGTACCTACGCTGGGCAGCGCGCACATGGCATACGTGGAGAGAATTCAATTTCCTCTTTTGGATTAATCTGATTTTCTTGCTGTCGATCAGGAACTGGCATCTAATAAAATTACCGAATGACAAATGGGTGTACAATGTGAATATTTATAGATGCATTTTCCTTGGGAGACTAAGATTCGCCTATTCCCATCAAATAGGTTAGATAGCGGCTGATGAGGAGTCCAGTCTCCGAAACTGACGTGCGTGTATGGAGAGAGTGATCAATGTATAAGTAACCTTATATCGGTAAGGATAAAGTTACATTTTTAGCACTCAATGTTTTCTATCTACCCGTAATAAACCTGTCGTCTAATATAATAACAATATAAACAAATCGTAAGCTAATAGCATGGCTTATTTACAGATTACCTTTCCCCGTCTTCTACATAATATAAACTTGCGCTTTTTTATTATATTTCACAGTGCAATTAAAATGAGGTACTAATAAGAGACGAGACGGTAGGTAAAATATATTAAAATGAAATGGATGTGGAATTATAATAACTATTGTAGCTACGATATAATATTGTCTTAGAGCATCTACACAAAGGAAACTGATACCCTATTAGGTAGACCGTGTATTGTAACCAATGTATAGTAACCAAATATCGGGTTATATCATTTAGGATATTATTCAAGTTCAGCTTTGATTTCTAAATGCTTTTTAACGTCATATATCCTGCTTGTCTTTATCCAAAATGAAAATTCCCTCCAAATCCCGCGCCATGACTTTACGCTGTACCTACCGTTCAGACGTTGTGCCGTTGTACCTCGCAAACAAAAGTGGCTTGTATGCAATGGAACGTTCTCTTCGCTTTGAACTAATACACTCTATTGCCACCACATTTAGGATCTTTGTTCTGGACGGTGTATTATTGGGTTTCACTATACCACCGTTAATGGACGGGGCGTACACTTGGACTATCTATTTGATAATAAGGACTAATTTTACCGATAAATCTATGTTCCAAAACAATATGATCCCCGCCTGGATCTAAAAGACTGCCATTTTAATGGCTTGTAAATTTTGCTTTCATTTTTCATTTCACAGAGTGTGAAAACATCATTTTATAGACAGTGTGATCATTGTTTAGCTTAATACAGTACTGTAGTTAGAAAAGTATAGTAAGTAAAAGTATTCAGTTATTATTATGAATTAAATTGATTATTTGTATTTTTAGTATAAATTTAATTACCCGCTGCTTATTTCTATCATAATAACCCAATATTGTTATAAATGTAAATATTTAGATAAGTAAGCACTAATATCGTTCAAGTTATTACCATTTAATACAAATTGCAGCACTGAGGTATTTGAACTCTACCAACTCGCACGTGACCAGAGACATAGGTGATAGTCTTAACACTTCTCGTTCTGCGAGAAAATTTGTGTCCGACGATGAAACGACAAGAGTTAATGATGATGACACAGTTATCGTGATTATCAACATATTCAGTACCTTGACCGGTAGTTATGAATTAAGTCATCTGCGAACCAGAGATACGCTGACAAAATGCCATGATCAAAATAAGAATGAGTAAACTCAGCAAAATATCGGAAGATAGAAACATCTCAGACTTGACTAAAATGCACGTAGTGCGCACACGTCTTTTCCATATTTCTAAATGACTCTGGGACCTGGAGGCGCAAAGCCGTTGATAAGCAGAAGATAGAAGCTTTAGAAATGTGTTACTGACATTTCTTGTTAAAAATTCCTTGGAGAGCCCACCCACCGCACATACGTCTCGATCCTCAAGGAATTCTAACTAGAAAAATACTAACATCTGACCTCCACTTGTCTATACCGTGTTTGAAAAATGTGTTGAAAAATCGAAGGCAATAGACTCAGAGGTCGAAACCTAAAGATGTGGTCGTTGGAATTACCTGTCAGCGCCGCCATTCATAAGACGACGGACCGGATTTGTTGAATGCAGACCTTTCATCGTATAAGGAGTCACAGTTCTCAGCAATGGGGAAAAGGAACTTATTTATTGCAACATTTCGATCAAAAATCCTTACCAATATTATAAATGCGAAAGTAACTCTGTCTGTCTGTCCCGATGTCCTTTCTTTGGGCCTAAACCA